>JANRGW010027216.1:0-48145 GCA_024733675.1 Psilopsiagon aymara | reverse complement strand
GCTCTTTCTATGTAATAGGGAGTGAACAGCCTTTTATTTACACCTGCCTAGGAAAAACAAGCTCTTAAAAAAAAAAGCCAAAGTCTAAAATCAAGGAATAAAGAGAGAACAGCTATTGTAGTGTGGTTGTCCTGATGCATTTTTTATTGTAAGTTAACATGTGTCAGTCAGAATAAGAAAAGATTGATATTTCTGCTGCCATTGTTCAGTTGTGCTAAGAAAATGCAAAGCATGAGCCTCATGTGCTCCTATTTGGGGTGTGACTCATGAGAGGAACTTCACATTTAGCACTTTTGTTTGTTACAGTGTCATCCTGGGAAGTTTCCCATTGTATATTTTCAAAAAGATGATTGTCAGATGTAGAAGAACAAAGTATAAGCTTCTGCTAATGACTATTCAAGCAGCCAAACAACAGGCTTGATTGCAACACAAGGGAACAGGTAACGAAAAATGAGCTTGCTTTAATATATAATTAAGGTTCTGCAGAAAACTGATATTGACTTGAAGTGATCATTACAGGCCCATGTCTCAGAAAAATCCAGGCACTGCACCAGTGAGTCAGTGGCCAACTAAGCCAACAGTGTGTGGGTATTGAAGCACTGCATTTTCAGATGTGTCAAAGAAAATCCTTCATTGCATCCAAGCTGCTTAAGGGTAAAATTCTGGAAGTCAATTCTCTTAATCTTTCTTTGCTCCACATTGATGTTGAGGCATCCAGAAACACTGAGACAGGCAAATTATGTGTTTTTCTTGAACCTTTGGCCACTTTTTGAGTACCTTCCTCCCCCAAAAGTATTCCATGTGGAATATGAAGAGTGACTGGTAAGCAGCTAATACTTTATATCCAAGACAAGCTCCTCTCTTAAGGCAACTCTCTGCTAAGCAAAGATGGGCATTTTGCTGTACCTGAATGGTACAAAGGTGTGTGTTAGCAATGAGATCTTGTCTATCATCTTCCCTGTCTCTATTGTAAGCACTTAGCATACAGAAACTGTGCTAGGTGCTGCCTGACCCTTCTCCAAGTGGAAGAGGTGTTTGGTTTTTGCCTAGGTGTGTTTCTGTCCTTATAAAGAAAAGGTCTACCTTCACCTGAATATGTTTTATTTACCATGAAAACATAGTATAGACTTGATTGAGAGAAAAAAATATGGTAATAAATGAGGACTGAAAGCATCAAAAAAAAAAAAAAACAGCAAGGAAAAATTATATGAATCAAAACTGGGAGTAGGTGGAAAATAAAGAGCCTAGAAGAATGGATAGTCAAAGTGCAGCTACATGGAAGAAGTGCTTTAATCAGGTTAACCTAATTTTCTTCCTGAAAAAAGTCTTTTGTACTTCTCTCAGCAGCTGTCTCTTTACAGGACCTCTGGAAGCCCTGACACAGCAGAGTCCTTGCCAATTTAAAAAAGGCCAAATTTCACCAGTAATCTGAGTGGTTTAACAAAGAAAATGGATAAATTTCAAAACCAAATTATTAACAGCAATAGAAAGAGATGCTTATGAGCAACACAGACTCATCATTGACAGTGGCTCACCTTCAAGATGATCCTTCCTAAAATTATGATTCTACTTCAGTATTGTTTACATATAGCATGCGGAAGGTACTTACTTTCCTCCTCTAGAGAAAAATTTCAGCAATAAATTCTACAATAAAATTTTGAGTTGTAGCAGTTCCAGCCCAGTCTTGCCCCCCTGGCAGATTGATGAGGAACATTTTAACACCCCTGTTGGTTTGCTGTAGATTCTTTTTTTGGTGTTTGTTGCCATTTTGCTTTAAAATCAAATGGTGATGTTAATGCAAAGCTAAAAATGTACCATCAGTTTAATGATGTCAGTTCCTATTGCTTTCTGTGTTGTCAGTTTTACTGTTTGATTGCTGTGAGCCTAAAAATAATCCTGGGGTTTGGGACTGGGTTTCTCACTTTCATTTTCTTTTGCAAGCAGTATCATGAAACCAAGATCTATTCCGTAGCCTGCTTAAATCCACTGACTGGAATGAACAACTGGTCAGAAGTCATGGAACAATTTAACCCACAGAAATGAAGACCAGATACTATGTATCTTAGCTAAGATGCTTTTATTTGACAGCTTCTGCAGAAACTTTCTTTGCTAGAGGTCGAACAATGTGGTTAGTAAACATCTGATCTGAAAATCAACTGCATAATTATCAGTTTTGGTGCATTATAAATAATGTAATTTCCAACAAAAATAGCTTTAAATGGCAAAAATTTCCATCATCCTCTGTAAGAAAACACAGAACTGACAGGAATGGAAAAAGACAAGTAATTGGAAAGGATGGGCAGAACTGTCTAAGGAAAAGGTACTCACCCATCAACAGCTTGGGAGTGTTAATCATTACAGTTACACAAATCTTCACTTTTCCCGTCTGGGAACTACCAGACATGGACTTCATTACTCTTTTTTTTTTTTTTTATTTACAGCCAGTAACCTCTGATTAAATGTCCTCTTCGTTACCAGATCCCAGATACAGACCCTAAAATGCTTCCATTGAAGGTGCACATCTCTGCGCAGCAAGTTTAAGGCAGCAGGTTTGCCCTTCTTACCTCCTTTTTACACTCCAGATGTCCTTGTGTATCACCTGTCTTAGCAACTTAAAATCACACCTTTAACCATACTGGGGAATTCTAGAATAATTAGTCCAGAAAGAAGCTCTGAAGGTCTTCTTGTCCGAAACTGTTCACATGGGAGGGCCAATTTTGAACTCAGATCCAACTTAGACCTGTTGATCTAACTTAGATCAGTTAGATCCTGGTGCTTTGGGTGATATCCAGCTGGAGATCCTTCTCTCTTTTGACTTAAATACATGACAATGAGATTTAGGTTCAGGTCAGCATAAGAAGGTGGCAGCTCAAGACAAGGTCACAGCCTTTCTTCTGCAGATCAGAAACAGTTTTGTATTGCTGTAGCAAGGTCAGGGCCAGCACAAACGCATAAACAGGAATAGTTCAGCTCAAGTGTGCAACTTTCTGTGCACAATTCAAAGAAATTATAATAATTTCAATTATAGAACAAAAATTATGGGAAGGTACTTTTGATATGACCCAGTCCAATCCTTGTACAAAGCATGATTTGGCTACTCCTTTGCTGCGTGGCTTCAGCTCTTCCAGTAGCTGGGACAAGGGTAAGAGAGATGGAACAAAACTCAGGCATCACCCACTCTTTCCTTCCTAGGTACTTGATTCCCCTATTTATGTTTTCAAGGTCAATTTCTGGACTCATTTAAGTGTAGAAAATGAAAGTCTTTGTGTGAAGATGAAGCTTAATCCCAGAAGGCCTCCTACTTTTTCTGCAAAGCCTAAGGAGAACTGGACCTTCAAGGAATGTATGTAAAAATTACAGTTCCATGATATTTTACAGTATTTCAGTATTTTACTAAGATGTCAATCATTAAACCAAAAAACTCGACACTGAAAAACATACTGACATATGCTGGAGTTTACCCCAAGGCATTCTAAAGTTGCAACTTTCAAAACATGGAGACATGGGTATTAAAATTTAAAGTACTAGACATAAACTTTCTTCCACTTCCTTGATTTCAGTTCAAATTCTGATATCAATATGGCAGAAATTTCATTAGAAACAGCCATTTTCTTCAAATGTTGGATATAATTTATAACAAACACATCCTGAGTTGCTCTTCCATTTTCCTAGCATTAGGAAAAAATTTTGAAAACAGTTACCTTAACACCAAAGTTTGCCTTTCATTATAAGGTGAGTTTAGATCTGTATTGTTGCTTTAGCTACTGTGTGTTCTAATATTTCTTTCTTGGCCCAACATTTGAGAGCTATTTGACCAGATTCCCTGGTAGAACAAATAGACAAACATAGCTGAAGTCAGTGATACCATGCAGGGTGATACGAAGGAAAAGCTGCTGGCAGCAGTGAAGCTATTCTTGATTGCTTATGTTTTCCAGAGAACTGAAAATCAAGATAAAGTCAGTATCTGATGTCACAAAGCATCTATCCCTTCCCTTGGACAAATCAACAGCTTTGTAAAGACAAAAGCAAAAAAGGATGACATATGAATTGAAATCACCAAGCAAATGAAATGTAAATTGAAAATCTGAGTGAAGATGTTTAGAAGTTTACAAAGTATTTCCTTAAAAATAATATATTTGAAAATATATACTTATTTTTTTATGCATGCTTTTGTTTATTTATTACATAAGGGGTTTGATGTTCCTTCACAACTTGTCAGTACTGTTCTCTATTGTTTTCCGTTTAAAGCTATGGGCTTTCCCAAGTGATCTGTAGCTTTTTTTCTCAAAGTCAGACAGCAATATTACAGTTGGTTCCTTGGCTATTTGTGTAACAAATTAAATAACTGTTACATACAACATATAAAATAAACCCAGAGCCTTACACACAATAGCAAATCAGCTTTTGAAACAAAGACTCTCTCCTCAAGTCAACCACTTTCAAGTACAGTGGTTTAATTTATACACAGAAGGGCCCTTTAGGGAAGAAAAATGTTGTAGAAGCTTACTGGATAAATACTTTATTCTTTCTTTTTTTACTTCCCTCTGGAATTACAGATTTATTTTCTGTGAATAGATTTTTATGAAGTTTTCTTGTGTTAAATTTATTTCTTTACCACAAATCAGCAGGTTTTAAATAGCAGACACTGAAATATACCTTCCTCCCTCTGAGCAGGACATTTTATATTCATGTGTTCTGAAAAACTTACTGTTGATAAGCACTTCACTAAGCCAGGTAAGAGAAGCCCCAAGTCTGTAAAGGTGGTCTGTAAGATACAGTCAGTGAGAAACAACATGTGAGAGCCCTACCCTGGGGGTATCCACTGCCTTGGTACTAGCCAAAAATATGTTTGCATTTATAAGTTAACCTCTTCAGTTGGAAAAATACAAGCTGCATTCCTCTGACACTTCATCTTGTGCTTTGTTATGCTGAGTCCTGTATGGAGGAATCTCTCAACAGCTTCATGAATTATACGTATCAATAAGTATAGCTATGTATATATGTGAATACATGTGTATTTACTTATATATATGTATGTGCAGCTGAAAAGGTATTGCATTTTCTTATGGTTATTGATTTATCATGCTAAGAGTATGTTGATGATTGTAAGAAAGCTAATTAGTAGCAGACCAGAGCTCTGGCATAAGCATTTTTCTCCCCCTGCCTGGTCCTCTCTGATAACTCTACCTGCTCTTCTGAGGCAATTGCATTTGCATTTACATGGACATCAGTGCTCTATCAAGAATTTAGCACTATGTGTAACTTTCCCAAGACCACCAAAATGATCATTAGGAGCCGGGCAGCCCCATAGAGATAATAACCATTCATCCTTTCTGTTGTCTAGGAAGGCAGACATTCACACCTGGAGGTAAGTGGTATGTGGTGCCAGGTGGCCCACCCAGTGCATAGCGGACAACATGGTCACAGGCAGTAGTAGCTCCTACACATGTGCATTTGATGTTTCTGCCGCTCATTTTTTACAGGTTTCAGAGCTCTGAGGTGAGACATCACTGCAAAGTCCATCAGTGGTCTGCAGTGGATCCTCAGGGCAAATTCCTGAGTAACTATCTTTGCAAGTGACTGGTTAACATTACATAGGCAGAACAAGCATATTTCATTGCTTTATTTTGAAGATTATTAAAATAATCTGCTGAAAAAAAAATGCATTTTGCCTGTTTTCTTGCTGAAGAATAAAATTTTTTAAAAGCTTTTCATCATCTTTGTGTTTGCAACCCTTATAAGACATAGATAAGTGATTTTACTGCAGACAATAGCTTTTCTTATAATGTGGCTATATATTCTTTCATTGTCTCTTGATAAGTGCAAGTTTTAATACAGCTCTGTAATAGATACAATTTCTATAATTTTGTAATTTCCCTATGTTTCCTAAATAGCACATATTTTTTGAGTTTATTATCCAATTATTTCTGGAATAAATATGTATAATTTTTGTTTTGCTTTATCTGCATGTGAACACTTTCCTATCCATGCACGTACAAGCAAGCAAATTCCCAAAGAGCAATCATATCTATAGGAAACCAGGGAATATTGCTATTAAGGAAATAATCACTGTAAATAAAAGACAGATGATCTGGTGCATAATTTCTCTAGCCAAATTGTTCTGTATTAATACTTACAGATCTTTTGATATAAGATTAAAATTACATGATTGATTGATATCAAAGGAAAAGGACCTTTAGTGGAGCTGCATCACAAAAGTCCTTGACCCAATAGACAGTAATCACAGTATCTAATTTTTAAACAAGCTCCTCCAGACATATCAGACTAATTTTCTGCTTGCTGTCCTTCATAATTTCTCTATTGAATGGTTCTGTTGTTAAAAACTGGGGGTCTTAGGTGCCATTCTCCTGTCCCTATGGTTTCTCAGTTTGGATACCCAAACTGCCAGTTATCACTGGGAAAAAAATAGGCAAAAAAAAGTCTATGTGTAAGTAATTATGGCAACGAGATTCTGCCTCAGAAACAGAAGAAGCATGTCACTGCATAGACAGAACACAACCAATGAGCACAGTTCACAGGACACACACAGAGAGAACTGTATTAATAGCTGTGCAGTAACTATATTAGTTATTGAAAACACAGTGTACAACTCCAGCTACTATGTTCTATGCTCCTCTGACAACTGGCTATCTGGGATATTTTCAAAGCTCCTCCAGACAGTTTTACTTTACTCTAGTTTCTCTTTAGTTCTTGCTATATGAACTCGGTGAGAAAAGTCTCCAATGTGTTAGCCCACTTTCTTTTGCTGTGATCATCTTTGGGTAACGGAATGTGCATCAGTCTTTAGGTAAGCTAAAGCTATATAATGTCGTCTACAAGGAATAATATAATGTTCTTCTGTAAGGACTTCTGTCTGACTTTGGCCATTTTGCCCTGCTTCTTCAAGTTATAAGAGCAATAAATAATAGGATATATAACGTTAAAGATCAGATAAAGAATGAAATAAGCAGTTGGCTAGGATATTAAGGCAGTGATCAACATTATGCAATTATATGTTGACATATAGATTTGATGGTTTGAATCACTGTATAGTACGATAAGAAAACATGATAAATTAGTTGTCAGTATGTGCACTTCATAGAACTGTATGAATTCTTCTAAAAATATTAAATTTCAGGGGAAAAACAGAAGACTGATTAGTCAGGTACAGAAATTATTTTCTCCTGAAAAATAATTGGTGGGGTCCTGAAAGTAGAGAACCATTTCATTTTAGTCTTTGTTACTCTGACATTATCACAATTAATCTTATTCCTTCATTTTAAAAGAGTGCTACAGTAACCAGTGCTGTATTAAAAAAAAAAAAAAAAAAAAAGAAAAAAATCCCAAAGAAAAAGAATTTAACAGATAAAATAAAGCAAAATATTTCATTTCAGATTAAAAAATGAAATTATTCACATTCTTGGAAAATGAAACTTTAGGCATAGTTTCTTTCTTCTAATAATAGGATAGCTTCCTTCTGGTTTCTTGCTTGAGTCACTGAGAGATCCATCATTTGCTCAGTTTCAGTTACACATCAATTATACACTTCAACATTCTACCTTTGATCCATGGAATTTGCTTGTCCTTTCATCTTGATTTCAGGCTTTGTCTTCTTAAGTTGCAAAAGCTCGTATCTTTAGCTATGAAGTCAGACCCTAGTCACAACCAATGTGACAACAATCCCAAATAGTCATAAATAGCATGATGAAGCTACTCAGGTCACATATTGAAGAAAATACTTTAGAGTGCTGGATTCGTTCTTAAATACAGCCCCTTTTCCTTCCACCACCTCCTACTTGGTGTATGCTTTCCTGTATGCACTAGAGTAGTTTGTGACACTACAGGTGGCTAGCGACACCATAAATGCTCATGCAGAGATGGTTAAAGAGTTATTAACTGCAAGTTTTGGATGCATAAAGTGCATTTATGTAATAGAAAAGGATCAGAAAAAAATTTAAACCTTAAAGAGGAAAGATAGCATAATTTGGCAGGATGAACAATCCCCAACACAATCCCATGTTCTGACTCTGCCATATATTCCTTTGGGTTATCGAGCACTTTGCCTTTAGCTTCTCAGGTCCCCAGAACGGAATATGGGCAGTAATACTTGTTCCTCTCCCTCTTCAATCACTGCTTTTAGGACTCACCAGTTTGAGCAGGTTTTAAGCATTTGTAAATACAGATTTACTGAATCAGAATCCTCCCATCTTGCTCTCATAAACAGATAAGCCTTCTGTTGACTTCACCATAAAAAAGGCAGTTCCTGAAGATTTGTCATGTTAAAGGCAACACTTGGTCCATTCAATATCCATTTTCTAATTCTATATGACCTCAGAAATTTTATAGTACCAAGGTATTCACACTTATAAAAATGAAACCCTTCTGAGCTTATGTCAGACAAGATGACAGCAACTTCAAAGGCTGTCTTTTCCATCACCTTTCTCACAACATGACTAATCATAACTGTCACAAATTTGTCTAGCCTGTTTTTAAAAGACTATGGAGTAGGTTTCACGGTATCCTCAAGCAATTTTCTCCAAAGTTTCACTATTCTTCCAATTATAAAGTCATTCTAATGTTTAACTTAAAACTCTCTTTCCAGAAATTAGCATGTTCTTTTTTGTTTAATTCAAAATGGACACAGAGAAAAAGTTATTCCATTCTTCTCAGCAGTCTCCTTTTCGGGTGTTTAATACTGCTGCAATTTCCTTGTTTGGCTTTTCTTTGCTCTATGCTTAGCAACACACTTTCAATCTTTCTTCACAGGTCATATTCATCCTGATGTTTTCTCGCTATCACTCTCTTCTCTACTATCTCCAATTAGTTCAGTTTGTCAAGAAAGAAGATAGTGACACAACCAGCGTCCTTCACTGGAGCTCTTAGCAGCTCTGCTGAGCAGACACAGAGCTTTTGGGTGCCCAAGGCATGATCATGGTGTGATTATAGATTTCTATGAAAGCAAAGTGGCAACTGAGCAAGATACCAGAAATGGCCAATCATCAGTATACCACAGGAAAGAACCTAAAGTTGGGAACCCAGTGCCATACTGTATGTTCTCAGGAGCATTACTTCAGATTAGCTCTAGTCTGGCCCCAGGTACTGAATGCCTTCAATATTTGCAAAAAATGCAATCTTGGAGCACATCTAGTTTAGCGTCATCCAGAAGTGATCCAGCTCTCCTGCTCTGTAACTGCATCATGATGCAATCAAAAGCACAGTAGGCAGAGATGCCTAGGTTATGTACTTTATAATATGTGATGAAAAAAATGTAATGCCAAATTGTTTGGTGATTTTCTTTTGGATATACAGTGGGATTCTCATAATAAGCCTGCACTGTGGCTTTCAAAACTAAAATGGCTCGTTCCAGACCTCAATGTATGGGCTGATTGCCCCAGCCTGAGAAGCCTGAAGCAGGTGAATCAAACCTGCAGTGAAGCATGCAGAAGGTTAAATTTCCTCTTCTTTCCCTGAGTGAAGGGGAATGGCCAGAAGGGGAAGCTAGGCTCATTAGTAGATTTTTTTACACTTTATAGTGGTTTCTGTGGGTATTGCTAGATATCTTTTGAGCATCAGAAGACCAAATGATGGCTGCAATCAAATTAAAATGTGTTGTAGATATTTTCGTAAGATTTTCTTTTATTCTAGCGCAGTTTTAAAATAAAGCCTTTTCAGGGGCTTAAAGGCACAGTCTCATAGCTGTACAATACTCAATCTCCTGTGTTGGAGGAACAATATTAGTAATTTAATTTGCAGTAAGAATACATCAATGAATTCTGGAAACATGAAGGAAGCCTTTCTTTGAGAGGAAAGATTTTATCCTTAGAGATATCACATGCAATTCCAAAAAGGAGATCAATGCACATTTGATTATATTGCTAGGCAAAGGGGAGTAATACTTTCTTAGCTTTCTCTTGAGATTCTTCTCAGTACTTTATTGTCTTAATTCCAAAAGAATAGCTAGCTTCAAAATCCAGGCTGCTTCTCAGGCTGAATGTTAATTAGTCACCTAGGAAACAAACTCAGTGTGCTACTAGTTTTCTGCTCTGATTATCTGAAACCTTAGAGACAACTGAGTTTGAGAGGTAGTTTAGTTTGTTTAAACAAAAAACAAACTGCCATATTCTCTTGTCTTTCACTTAAGTTCTGCAAAATGTGAATGCCCTATAGCTGTAATTAGTAAATTTGGTTGCCGAGATTCCTATGAATTGGATTTTATGGAAATGTCAGTTTCAAGGATGAAAAAAGATCAAAACATTTTTTTCCTTAACTTACAGGACAAGGTGAATAGAATGAATTCCCTGGTTGTGTCTTATCCCCCCCCCCAACTCCAAAGAGGTATAATCACCTAGAATAGACAGTAGAAGACGTGACTTTAAAATGCAAAACCCAAGACTGTTCATCCTGACAGTCCAAATTAAGATATTTGATAAAAGATACTTTACTGTACTAAAGAAACCATTTCATTCATAGGGTTTATTAAATAGAAATGAAACGGCATGAATTTGGTTGTAGAGGAGAATAAACTTCAGTTAAATCAGTGCAAAGCTTGCAATTGTAATAGTAATAAATACTAAGAAGATGAGGCAACAAATAAAATGCCTGGTTTTTTTCTCTCATCCTTACTCATTCTCTGAAGCTGCAATGTGTATATCCTACTCTTTATCTGCAGCTGTCATCATACTGCAATGTGTTGCACATGTTTGTATGCAGGTTTATTTTGTAAGTATATGGGACTTCCCCAAAAAAGGAGTTGTGCAGAAATAGCCATATGTTAGAAACCCGAGCCTGTGAATATTCAGACTCTGGAAAAAAGCATATTATCATTTTCAACACAATTACTGCAGAAATTTAAATTTTCTAGACTCCGCTTAGCAATACTTTTATTTCTTAAGCCACCCAAGAGAAGAGGGGAAAAAGAAGGGGAGGAAACATCACTTTTTACACAATATTAGTAGAACTGATTGTTATTTTGTGAGGGTGAGGATATGGGGAGAGTGGAAATACATGATCTTAAGGTCCCTTCCAACCCATTCTATGATTCTATGAAGCCTCTACCTCAAAGAGCTGATGCTCTGTATGGCCATGCACAAACAGCAAAACAGGTTGCAAGATGTGCTATTGTAAGTTTGGTTTTGTTTCTTCTTGGTTAGTTTTAATCTGTTACGAGTGCTGGCATAACCATGTCTTTGTTCGCATTTTCCTTTCTCCATTCTCTTAGAAGTTCATCCCCCCGTACTTCTGCTTATCATGGAAAGGCTTGGTATGATACCGTTTCTCCTATTTATTGGGGTTTCTAGATCATAGTTTTAGGCATACAGATTATTTCATCTTGTATAATGTTACCATGAAGGATCAGAACTAAATCTGAGCTAAATACAGAATCACTTATGTGATAGAAAGAGCCCAGCTGACTCATAACTCATGGATCAAAACTTAAAGCTAGCAAAGACCCTAAGCATCATTAACTTGGTGAATAACTGCATATCTATATATACAAATGTGGTAACATTTTGATTTCAAAATGGCACCTTCAGTTTAGCTAAACTGAGTGCAGTTTACGACAGTTTGTAATGCAAAATAAGCCAAGATTCTATTCAAGCATATACAAAAATTCATACAGTAGTCAGACTTATTTTCATGGACCATTCACTGTGATTCCTACTGAGTCAATAATAATGTATCTGTGGATGCTATTTGAAGTTTCATTTATGAAATCAGCTGGCACAACTATTGAAAGAACTTGTGGGCATTGGAAATGGATGCTTTCATTTCTCTTATGTTCTTTCTATTTAAACATAGGTTTACATTGCACATGCCACTATCATATGAAAAGTGTTGCCGAGATTAATCCTACCTCTAACAATAAAAAGTTAGAGCTTATCTCAGAATCATAGTCACGTAACTAGCAAGAGACCTCCAGAGGTCATTATCATCCAGCCTCTTGATGAATAATTATTTCTTAAATAACACAGGAGTGACTTTGTTCACCACTGGAGTACAGAAGCCCTTACCGAACAGTTATATTTCTGAAACTGACATAAAGACTGTCAGGTATTTGATATCTTCCACAGTAATCAATCACAGAAATAGTTTTTCTGGAAATGCTGTTTCTCAAAAGGGCATCAATATAAACCAGGAGATATGACAAGGAGCAAGACTGGCTGGAATAAAAATGTAGTTTCTCATAGAGAACTGCTTCTAATCATGTAGCCAGTATCTTTTATCACTAGTTTCTGACCATGTATTGCTAACCTCAGGCTGTGAAAAAGCTATTTATTGAGCTAAGCAGCATTTTGTTTGTGAGCCTTTAGGACATTTTTTGTTGCACCACTTCGAGCTTGACTCCAAAACCATGATGTCTAGAGACTTTCCACTGAAAATCAAGATTTCCATGCAGTCTCCTAATTTTAGAGGTTGATGAGTTGTGACTTGTAAAAGGGCTAGTCTACTCCATGACTGAACTAAGTCTAGTCTACTTCACGCCCAAGTAGCACTTTATATTTCTTGATTGTAATTTGAGATTTCTTAGCGTGACTTCCTCTACATTCAAATATCATTCACTCACAGCTGGCTTAGTAATCAAATTCCATGTATGCATATGCAAATCCTCTGAATTCAGACTTGCTCCTCTTGCTTTGTGTTGGCCTTGTGTATTTTTTCGTTCTTGCTATACACCTACTATTGAAGCCCTTTTGCCAGATATCAGGTTTTGAGGTTTTAGCTTGATTAAACTTTGACTTTTAGAACACACTAGTAAGAAGCAGCCAACCCTGTGAGTTCACTGTGAACTGCTGAAGAAGGCTTGAAGATGGGCCTATCTATAACTCAATTCTGGAAAAATACCCTTGTTGTGGCACAAACTCAGGATGCAGGTTACAAGCTGCTGCCTCTCAGTTTAAAGCACTCCAAAAGCACATAATGACTTGCAAATGTGAGAAGCACTTAGATGATTCTTTATTTATGATATACATTTGGAACATTGAGTTTCATAGACAATGATGGAAGAGGTGAGTGCCTTTTGAAGAGCTCAGTGCAAGTGTCAAAATAACGCATCAGAGTATGCAGGAGCTGTTAATGCATCAGTCTTGAAAATCTGAATTGCAAGTCAAATATTCATGCTTGCATCCAAAATCTGCCTCAAATACTGACAGGTGTGTATTTCTCAAACTTCATATTTCATGACTCATTCTCCTTTATCTTCTTTCAGGGATGTTACTTCTAATGGAAAGCATCTAATGTGAAGTGATCAGGTGATACTAAATCTAACACATGTCAACCACAAGATATTCCATACATAACAGCAGACGTATTCCTAGTATGAATGCCTGCTACTAATATTTGAGGATAATTATTACAAAGGTTAGCATCACTGAGTTAACTGCCTAGTGTCAACATATCCTTAGAATGAAGACCGATTTTGTGCCCTAGTATTTCACTCCGTCTGTCCGTGAAAGTCTGTCTGCATATATATAGATATGATGCGTCCACACTTGAATGTTCAGCTGTATTGAACATCTTCCAAATGCAAAGCAAGCTCATAGGCAGAATTCAAATCCTGGAGACGTAATTAATTCAAGACAGAAGTCCCACCAGTTTTGATCCTACTGGAAATTCCAGATTTGCATTATTAGTGATCAGGACTTTGATTCAGTCTCCATTCAGTGGCTAGCACTGCAGCATAGTATATCTAAAATAAGCTGAAATAAACAATACAAATTAAAGATAGGGTTGGTGTGGGAATGTACCTGGATGAACATGGACATGTGAGCAATCCAGACAGTTATCTGGACAGCTACTTGACAATTGTGGAGTAGTGAACCAAAGGCTTTGCGGCCTTGCCTGGAGGCTACTAAGGGACACATATGTGCCGAAAGTCTAAGCAATTTGGCACAGAAAGTTGCTGAGGAAGATGTACAAGAAGGAACTGATAACTGTAACCTTGAACCATAACTGCAAGCTTGAAATAAGCTTAAAACATATGTCGTAATGGTTAACCAATCATTAAATTGTTACTAACATGAAGCTAAGGGACATTAACCAATCTGATACTACCGAATATTTGAGCGTCTTGAAAATTATCTATATAAGGCTTACTTAATTTACAATATATTGTCAACACTTCGATTACATTCATTGATGCATGTTGTCGGAGCTCCCACCACAGGATGGGAATTCAGGAACACACACAAGCACATACTTATCTTAGTGGTGATTGTTTGACACCTTTGTTTAATAAGTTAGCCAAAAAGCAGTAGCTATCTTTCTAAGACAAGAATTAATCTCACAATTCAATATAAAAATCACTGTATTCCTCCAAATAATAATTAATCTAAACTGTATATGTATAAGCCAATTCACAGAGAGTAGAACCACTCTGACACTGTCATAAAGGAATTCAGGTCAGAAATTTCAGTATTTACTTTTCCACTTAGAGATGCAGTGTTGACAACCTTCCTGTCTGAGTTTTTATGGAAAAATATGCCTTTGAGGATAAGCACAAAACCCGTATGAAATATAAATAAGAGATCAGAAAGAAAAGCTAAACAACCACCCTATTAGGTTCCAAACTGCGGCTAGATCACATCACATTGAGCTGGACCTTGTGAAATTATTTAATCAGACTAATATTTGGGAAAACCACTTTTTCCCTCTGACTGGAAAATCCCATTCCTGTTGAATAAATATATAAGGCACCTAATGGCACCTCCTTATATAAGACAGTTTCCATTATATTGTGTTAAAGACCATGACAAAATGCTAGTTCATCAGCTCAGATATGGTGCCAATATGCACATAGATTCATTACAAACCTTTGGTCTCTTAAGAACAGCTCTTTTTTAGGTCCTTTCACATTTAGGAGAGGAGGTCTGAACTGATTACAGATATCTCGATCTCTGCGTTCGTTTTGCATGTGATGAAATCAATATCCTTTGAGTATTATGGTATGCTCACGTCTTATGCCACCTTATTCTTCTGGAAGACAAAAGATAAACTGTGCAAATACCTGCTTTTAGTACTTCTGTTAATTCTCAACCTTTTCAAAATTTACATCCGTTCTCTTTTTGTCAGAGAGAAATAAATGCTGTCTTGAACTACACTAAAAGTCTTTTCTCCCCCTTTGTCAATCAAGGTCTGCAGTGGTCTAGGCCATGGGAGTGACATCTAGTACTATCTCAATGTTAGTCTTGGAGAAGCAGTACTACGTTTTGTGTAGCATTGTGTATACTACATCTCATTGGTTTGCGCCTACAAAGTGGGGAACTTTTGTTGCCGGAACACTTCTTCAGCTCACTGTATGGATCCTGTATACATTCACTGTATACTTAGTACTGGGGTTTTATTGCTATCTTCTCACAGAGATCTAGATGATAATGTTGAGAATATCAACTTAGATATTTGTTGCAATGTGCTTTTGGCTCATCTGAACATTTTAACTTGTCTTCAAAGAATAATTTCTGCACATTCCAGAGGGAATATGTTCATTGTTCAAACCCCAAATAAAAATACCTTTATTTTGTACATCGATAGTGAATTTGAGTATGTTCCATACTACATCAAAGTTCAAACTAGGTCAGAAAAACAACCCAAGCATTCTGAAATATGATATATCAGACAACTTTGTTGTCATCATTAGCTCATGAAAAGGAGTCTTGTTTGGTATGACGGGATTTCCTTAGTGAGAGCTTCATTTGACAACATATAAGCATGTGTATGGAGCCATGCAGTATGGAATTGAAACTATGAAGAACATCTCAAAGTTATCTTGTGTTAGGATATGAAATCTTGGTGATGTCAGGGTCCAAATCTCTCAGATTTTCAGGAAATGGATGCTTGAAATTAGGCACTGGCATTTCTCAGTTTTTAATGACAGCAGTCTCGCTTTACCCCAACACCAAATATTTCTACATCAGAACAGGAGATTCTAAACAAATTATTTTTTTTAAATTTGGGTCATAGTTAAAAATTATAAGGAAATAATATGTCAAAAATTTACAGAGAGATGACACCAGATTAATACACAACTAAGCTGTGTAGAATATCATAATAAGGGGTAATGCTGCTAATTTCAGAGTTGGTCAGTAAAGTGCTCGTAGAAAATAAGAGATCCTGTAGATATCACACAGTTTAGAAAATCATCCAAAACTGCTTAATCATATTTAATCCAAAAGGCCTTTTAGGAATCTGTCATGAGATCAGGAGAAGAAGTAGAGGCAACAGAAAGCTGTTTAGAAATAAGTATTTTCAGCATTCTTGGTGAAGATGTGAATTTCCTTTAACAGGTGACAGAGGGTACTTGTGTTTAAAATGCAGTCTTATTCCTGTTATGCAGGATTTGTTGTTGGCTTCAGGTGTTACAGGTTTGATATTTTACAGAACAGATGTTAATCTTAACTGCAGTGATTACACTTTCAGTTATGATATATATTTTGGATACCCCTGAAATAATTGGCTTAAGCAGACTATAGTATTTTGTTTTGCTTAGTAAAATGCTCACCACAGTTTAGAAGATTAATGTTATTCAAACACTTTTCCTTCAACCATAATTTTTAGTGTGCCAGAAATCTTGATTTACAATATACGCCAGGCTAGTTGACATTGTGGTTGATAGAGCTTGAAAAGATATATTATGTCCATAAAGAAGCATCTTCCTATGCTGAGCACATTTAAGAAAGCTAGGTTTAGTGGCATGAAATTATGATAACTTATCTTTCTCTGTGTGCAATTATATTATGTAATCTTCCTTTTTTCCCTAGCAGAATAATTGCTTTAGGATTGTGATGGTCTGACAGGTTTAGTTATACGTGTTCTCTATAGTGCACTTTTCCTGATGAATTTATCAGAAAATTACTTTGTTACTGCAGCAACTGTATAGAGATGCTGAAGCAATGAAAGGGAGAAATAGTTTGGCCAAGATATAAGAGAGTAAGAATACTACTGTAATCAGAATTAAATTCCTATTAGTGTTCAGTGTTTGGTGTGTATGCATATAAAAAGGGGATGCTGTTGGTTTTAATAAATATAACAAGGATGTTAGACGGAATCACAGAAAACCATTTATCTTGAAATTAACCCTTTCTTTTTGGTTCCACAAAATGTATGTATTTCTAACACTGTAAAATTTAATTTCTGAAGAAACCCTAAAGATTTTTCTTTTTATTTACATAAACTTAACCACCTGATTTATAATTTTCTTCTGCCTTTACCTATATTTTATATTTCTGCCTGGTAGTTGGAGATTTATGTAGCTGGTGATTGAAATGACTAAATTTCATAGCCTCATGGCCAGCTCATAGGGAGCTTATGAAATGCATATGATATGCTGTCCTGAGTTCAGCAGTAGCAGACATTTTTCTCCTTCTTAGTTGCTGGTGCAGCGCTATGGTTTTGACTTTCGGCCTGGGAACAGCGCTAATAACACCAATGTTTTCAGTAACTGCTTAGAATGTTTTGGTCTGGCCAAGAACTTCCTGGGTCTCATGCTTTGCCAGGGAGGAGGGGAAGCTGGGAGGAAGCAGAGACAGGACACCTGACCCAAACTGACCAAAGAGGTATTCCATACCACAGCACGTCATGCCCAGGATGTAAAAACAGATGGCAGAGACCCGCTTGGAGGGGTGCACTGCTTGGTTGGCCTGGGTGTAGGTGGTGAGCAACTATATTCTTTTCCTTTATTTCTCTTGTCATTATTATTATTGGTGGTAGCAGCAGTGGTTTGTGTTATACCTTAGTTACTAAACTGTTTTTACCTCAACCTGTGGGAGTTGCATTCTTTCGATTCTTCTCCCCACCCCCCGGGAGCTGGGGGGAAGAAAGAGGCAGGAGTGAGTGAGCAAACTGCGTGGCTGAGCAGACTTAAACCACGACATATGCACAATCTACCACACACAAAACTGAAGCCAAGAGTACCTTTGGGGAGGGTGGTGTGTGCAGTCATGGTATAACGTTACTATTAGAAGTACATTTTTTAGCTGGGAGAGGCTGCTTAAACAATCCTGTATCATACAGCAGCTAGTAATAGAGCCTAATCCTCTACTGTCAAATGTGACACAAGTCATAATGAAGGTCAGTGAGGAAGGATCTCTTGTGCTAAGAAAGCTGTAACTTTCAGGAGACAGCTAAACAGTTATGTGCTATGATGTCAAATGAGGAAACTTATTCTTTGGCAGATAGAAAATCCAGCTGACTTTTCTTCACTATAGATTTTCAGACATGGCAAGCTCTGTATGTTTTTGGTATCCTTTGTATTCAGGGACATTTGGTCCCAAAGATAGAGTTGAGAGGGTGCCCCCAGCTAGAATGATGTTTTTCCTTGTCCTTGTCAGGGATGGCATGAGACCAGAAATTACCTCTGCAAAGATGACTTCCACTCCTCAGACTTGAAGGTAATTTTAATCCCAATGGATCTCCAAGATGCACAAAAATAGGAAGGGTGAGGCAATCCAAAATCCTTGGCCTCTCCAAGCATTTTTTCTGTATCTAGAGACCATTCCGAGAAAAGTTGCATTGTGATTATGCAGATTTACAAGCCTGAGCTAGAATGTTTAGCAGAATTTCTCCAAAAAATAAAATACCTAGTGCTGGGTATTTCTCCTAAAAAAGACCAAGAAAGAGAAAAAATATTTGCTCTCATTTTGCCTGTCTTATGTAAAAATTGTAGAAGCATAGAAACAGGACCCTTAGATCACGAAGTCCAACTGCAAACCTAAACCTGCCATGTCAGTCACTTAACAATGTCCCTAAGCATCACATCTACATATCTTCTAAATACTTCGAAGGGTAGGTGACTCCACCACTTCTCTGGGCAGCCTGTTCTAATACCTGATCACTCTGTGGAGAAATTTTTCCTAATATCCAGTCTAAACCTCTCCTGGCACAGCTTGAGGTCATCTTCTCTTGTCCTACTTCTTGCTATTTGGGAGAAGAGGCCAACAGCCACTTAGCTACAACTTCCTTTCAGGTAGTTCCAGAGAGTGAAAATATCTTCACTGAGTCTCTTTTTATCCAGGCTAAACAACCCCAGTTCCTCATGAGACTTGTGGTCCAGATGCTTCAACAGCTTCGTTGCCCTTTTCTGGACCTGCTCCAGCACCTCAATGTGTCTCTGTAGTGAGATGCCCAGAACTGAACACAGAATCTAAGGTGCAGACTCACTAGTGCCCAGTATAGAGGGATGACCACATCCCTGGCCCTGCTGGCTACGTTATTGTAGGCCAGGATGCCATTAGCCTTCTTGGCTGCCTGGACGCGTGCTGGCGTATGTTCAGCTCTGTGGGTCAGCACCCCCAGGTCCTTTTCCACCAAGCCACTTTCCAGTCGCTCTTCCCCAAGCCTGTACCTTTGCATGAGGTTATTGTCACCCAAGTGCAGGACAGGACACTTTGCCGTGTTGAAACTCATACAACTGGCCTTAGCCAAACGAGCATGTGATCTTCTGCTAAGAATATGAAAACTTCTGGTCCCACAGGGTTGATTTCCACAGGGAACTCAAGAGAGTAATTAATATAAGTTCTCTGTAGAAGAGAATACATACAAGGTTTAAATATTAAAATATTAACGGAAATTTGCTTTCTCTTAAAATGTGACATCTCTTCAGTCTCTCTCTTTTGACTGTGAAATGCAGGAAGCTGCTAAAGTTAATATTTTTTTCCTTCTTATCTGCAATTTACAAAAAGAATAGAAAAAATAATGAATGTCATTTCTCAGCCTTTGTTTCCTTCACTGCTTTAGACATGCATCCAAATATTGTTTATTGATCATCCTCTGTCAGTATTGCATACAAATATAGATAAAATGTGAAGGGAGCACATGTTGGAAGGGGGAGATTGTTGTTTTTTTTGTGAGGTTTTTTATCAAGCCAAGAAAATAATGCATATAAATTGATGTAGGTCAGAGGCTGTTAATGGCAGCACAGCTGAAGGAGCACTGCAGAAAGAGGAATTGAAGCTCAGAAAGAAATTTGTGGCAATTGTAATTAAAGCTGAACATTTTCTGAGATCTCAGCATCAATGCTCCTTTCTTCCAAGTGAAATTTTCATGTTTTCTTGACTTTGAAAAAACTTTTTAAGCAGGCGGCATCTGTGACCATTGCAATTACAGAATCCTTCCTGTAAGGAATTTATACTTTGCAAGGTAAACTTTCATGAAGCAAATTCCAGTGGCAAGGTAACTTGTATCCTGACTCTCTAACTGGATGCGCATTTCAGCTCTGTTTTCCTTTTAGCCTGTGACACTGAAAGTTGGAGATTTTCTTCTCAACAGGTTTCTCTTTGTGAGCAGGTCTTTCTTCACACTGATCTCTGATTTTCCAGCAAGAGTCTTAAAATTTTCCAAGACAGAAGTGTTTTCACTCTCCTTACTACAATGACTATTTTAAGAATAGTCACCAAGAAGCCAAACAAATACAGCATTTTCTTAGCTTCAACCTCCGCTCATGTGTACAAGAAAGCTAACACAGGTCTCATTTTTTCTTGCTCAGTCTACTCAACTTATTAAACATTGTATGACTGTCCAACAAGAGGTCTGCCTATGTCAACTTCAGACCTGAGCATCACTTCAGTGAATATTCAGACCTATCAATCCTGAATAATTATAAACTAAAATTGTAATTCAGAGGAGTTTTATTCTGCAGTTTAAGAATGAGTTCCCAAACATTGCCAGTGACTGAAGCTTCCAGCTCTTGTGACCTCATGTCTGAATATCTTTTGGGCTTAATGAGATTAGTTTAGTAAAGCAGAAAAGACATCTTCTACAACGAAAGCTGGGGGTGATATTTGAAACTGCACCTGAAGCCAAAGATATGGACAATTTTTACCATTCCTTCACACAGAAGTTTAAGAGCATTTATTTGACTTAAACAAGATTTGTTTTCAATAAACAGTCATTCTGGACAATGTATGTAGTCTGAAACCAGGGTATTTAAAACTAAGTCTATTGCGCTGTAAGAAGGAATCCTGCCATTCAGTATGGAGTTTTATTCTGTGCCATGCTATTTGGAGAGCACTGCATGGAAATACATCTAGAACCCTTTTATTTTTACCACATATTTTGTGGCTTTTCCTGATTGTGCTGTTCCCCAGAAAGTGTTGCTTTGAGTTTACAGTGATGGAAATTTTTTCTTTATTACTGAAGTGCCTACTTAATCCTTGGAAACCCTGGAATAAAAAAAAATGGAGAAACTAAGTAATTTCACTTTGGACATCATTAATTGATACAAAATCAAAACAATATGTGACTACATAAATTTTTCAGCACCATCCCACAGCTACCATAAAGAGTCAGGCTATTATGCTCACAGGACTCCACAGTTACACCAGCAGTAACTCTGAAATGCAAGCAACAGCATGAGTGTTTGTTGTAAGGGCTGCAACTACTTTGACATGCTTGAGGACTGGACAAATGTTGAACCAAGAGCTTGTAATAGAAGCGGAACTAATGACAAGACCACAACACCTACCCAGCTCCACTTTGTTTACACTTCACCAATAAGACATTCAAATTTACGTACTGACTTTTCCAAACATGTAATTTATGTGGCCACCAGTGGCTGTGGCCTCCAAAAACTTGAAAAAAGGTGTGAATTCAGTGTCCCTTTTTCCCACACTCTGGAAAGTGTCTGTAATGAAGACAGGAGTATACAAGGCATAGAAATGCCTTTTTTACAACCACATAGCATCACCACTGTGGTGCTATAGCTATAAATATTTTATGTTGCTCCTTTTTTAAAATGCAGTGACTGTAACCACTGCAGAAATGAGCAGCAATAGGATTATAAAGTTATCTCTATGTTCCTCAAGAGCTAGTGAGCTACACACTTACTGTTCTAATAATTCTAAAGAAATACTTAAGATGTATTCCATCCTCCATTGGTTTAATACTAAACTTAATTTGTCGGCTTATTTACTTCTTTGCCCCATCTGATTTGGTCTGGCAAATTACCATTAACTTCTTCTTGACAATTTCTCTTGTCAGAACTAAATAATCTCACCAGGACATATTTTTTTAAGCTAATTACCAAATAAGCCTCGATTTCTTCTCCTGTCTGCTGTTCACATATAAAAAAGCAGTCAATCCCCAAAGCAGATGACATTCCAGCCAGGCCCACAAATGAGGGCAGGTCATTCACATGCCTCACTTTTCTTCAGCCTTCCTATTTTGTCTCTTTTATACCAACGTTATGTATGGTCCAGTTACCTGTAAATTAAAACTGAGTACCTGAATCTGGTGTTGTGGTTTGAACCGAGTAGGCAAATAAGCCACGTAGCCCGTGCTCACTTGCCCCTCTTCCTCCCCACCCTCTCCTTGAGGGATAAGCAGGAGAATGGAAAGAATGTAGCATGAGACTGAGAAAGTCCTTGATCAGAGTAAACATTACTGAGCAGCAACTGAAAACATCGGTGTTATCAGTGCTGTTCCAAGGCTGAAAGTCAAAACCACAGCACTGAAACAGCTACTAAGGAGAAAAATGACTTCTACAGCAGAACACAGGACATCTGAGAACCTTGAGGCTATTGTACTGGGAAAATAAAGCCAAGTTATTTATTCTGCATTGATGCAGCTATCCAGGAGAAACCAGAACCAGCTGAGGTAAGGCCCTACACAAAGCAGGCTCTAGCTTCGAGAAATAGACATCAGAAAAGCCTACAGTTGGGACTCAAAATCTTGGAGTAATACTGTAGCCAAGGGAGGATCATCAGTCCCTTATAATCTGCGGTAATCGTAGAATCATAGAACAGTTAGGGTTGGAAAAGACCTTAAGATCAGCTAGTTCCAAATGTGCTGCCATGAGCAGGGACACCTCACACTAAACCATGCCACCCAAGGCTCTGTCCAACCTGGCCTTGAACACCGCCAGCGATGGAGTAATCATAACTTCCCTGGGCAACCCATTCCAGTGCCTCACCACCCTTACAGTAAAGAATTTCTTCCTCATATCCAACCTAAACTTCCCCTGTTTAAGTTTGAACCCATTACCCCTTGTCCCATCACTACAGTCTCTAATGAAGAGTCCATCCCCAGGGTCCTTACAGGCAGCCTTCAGGAACTGGAAGGCTACTATGAGGTCCCCATGAAGCCTTCTCTTCTCCAGGCTGAACAGCCCAGCTTTCTCAGCCTATCTTCATATAGGATGTGCTCCAATCCCATGATCATCCTCGTGGCCCTCCTCTGAACTTTTTCCAACAGTTCCGTGTGCTTTTTATGCTGAGGGCACCAGAAGTGCACACAATACTCTATGAAAGTCTCACAAGCCATCTGGTATATGTCCAATTTGCAGCTATCTTTGAAGTCATCATCAATTCACAGATGAGTGCAGGACAGCTCCAGATTTAGGGGGTTAATGGCAAGTTGGTTTAGTAGTGCGGAAAATCAGTTTGTTATCTTTGTAGATATTGCATGACGCTGGGATGAAAACTGATGCCAAACAAAAGAGATTTGGAAAAATCAGCTGCAGTGTATATTTCTGCTGGTAGCTTCATGCAACTGCACATGTATGAATGTGAAACAGCTCCTAAAGCTTGTATGGAAAAGAAAAACTAGAATTTTTTTCATTATTTAAAGAAAATCATAACTTATTAAAGATCCATCCTCACATGCTTGATTCATTTCACATTTTAAATTCACTGGAACAGCTGAAATGTCTTGGAAAACAGCCAAGGACAAGTATTCTTGCTAAATTTTCCCTTCTTTCATTTAAAATACCAGGGATTCTGTGCATGAACTGCAACGTTTGAAAGTTACAATTTCAATTAAAAAAAGGATTATTTCATTCTCTTTTTAAAGCTGATCGTTTGACCCTTCAATCTGTATCTAATCACCTCTTCCAACAAAGGTACAGTAACCACTGCTGACAGGCCCGGCTCTTCAGCCTTAGATGTAGGAGATGATATTCTAGTTTCTGTTTTCTTTCTCCCTTTCTTGCACTTGGACATATCCAGCTTTGTGGCCATAGAAACTGACAGATGGCACTTGAATTCCTATGTGTGAGGGAGTATGGTCATAACCGGGAAATGTGTTTATAAAGTTTGTTTCTTATATGGTCAACATGACGCCAATTACAAGAGTTTTAAGTAAGGTAGGACATTACTGAAACAATAAATAGAAAACATCTCCTACCCTTTACTCAGGATTAAATGGAAAAAATCTGTGTGTCTTTTAGCCTCAACTTCACATGTGTGCATCAAAGCTACTAAATTAAACTTCTTGGCCTACATTCTGCCAAACTGAGTAGATGTGCTGCCTTAGAAGGAGTAGCCGCCTGTCTTGGGGTCCTGCAGGATTCCCCATGAAGATATTCACTGACAAAGAGCATCATCTTGGGTGAGGTTCCCAGTAAGGGAGGAAGCCCCTTTTGCTCTCTTTATCACTACAGATAACTGCCAGGCCTGTCTGGATGGAGGTTTTTAATATTTTCCAACAGACATGAAGTGTTCCCAGTAATCTTACACCATGATTCATTTTGGGTATTTTTGCATGTAACACTTCACTTACTTTTGAAAGGAAAAATACACACAGGGAGTGTTCTTAAGCAGACCAGATCTTTGAATTTAAAGTTGAAGACAATGTTACTTAATTTTTGAGAAAATGGGTTTAAATATTTATCAGTTTGAAATGGCTTTCACTGGCTCACTATCAAGTTTACAGATTTAATATCAGCACCTGGTGCAGCACACTAATAGGATTCTGCAGAAAATATTGTACAACAAAATGGAATTAATTCCTCTGGTGTATGGCCTGAAACTAAAAATATACTCTATTGATAATGAAAGGCTTTTAAGATATGTTTTCTTTCCAAATCTCTCCTAAAACCCAGACCTAGGGTTTACCCTCACCTATGAAATGTTAATTCAGTGAGTTCTTTCTCATTCAGGTATGGATGTCAGACAAAAGGGAGGAGGAGGAGTGCAAAGTAGACAACAAACACATTTGAATTTGGACAGAATGATCCGTCATTCCAAATGTTTGACATAACAGCAGAAAATATAGCTCATGCTTTTATTTGACTGTAATATGCAAAAGATTTTCCTGTTTTCAAAACTGCCAGGACAAAAGTAAACCAAAATCTTTACATTTTTCTAAAAATGCTGCAGGAATATAACTAAAATCAAACCCTGTTTTTACAGTTATAACTTGGAGCAGGATGAAGGGCAGGTCTTGAAATTGCTAATTGACAGTAGAGGCTTTAGCACTGTGAGAAACCATTTGCCACTTGGCAACTGAGTTTCGTCTAAGCCTTTCTTCATCTTGACCTCTGGGTGTGATGTTAGCATGAGGTGTCGGGGGAAAGAGTAAAAGTAGCACAAAAGTGATTAAGAAGAGTAATGTGACTGCTCTTTGCTGTGCTTCCTACAGCAGTCAGTATGTTCAAGTTCAAAGTAATTTCTAGACACTCTGCAGGGGAGAAAAGAGGTGCATAAGAACTTTAATAATTAATACGTTTAAGTAAAAGGATGAAGTCAACAGGGAAGCTGGTTTAGGTCACAGTACCAAAAACTTCCAGATTATGATTAAATACAAAAAAGCAATTTACTTTACTCTGTATTCCTTACTGAAGCCCGTTTATTGAGGTTTATGATTCAATAAAACAGCTAGATCATATGTTTCAGCAAATGAGACCCAATTAATATATAATAAGGCAAGCCCTGCAATAGAGACGCAAAGCTGTTTTAAGATGATTGCATTAAGAGGTGTAACTGCAAATTGGGTGGCTGCTGCTTTGAACTAACGAGATCAGACAGGTGTAAGTTCCAAGCACTGTGGGTATCTGAGCAAGGGCAATGCAAGTGACAGACAGGCAGTGCCGCTGAGCTCAGCTTTTCAAGGCTAATAGAAATTCTCATCAACACAGTATATAGCACTCATAGCAATGATGCAGCTGAAACACAGAATGAACCAAAAATAACTAAAAAAAAAAAAAAGATAATTTATATTTGGATAGCAAAAGTCTATAGAAGTATCCTAGACTGCTTCAAGTGTCTGCGGAAAATATGTGGGTTTTATACATTGTACATAAAAAACAGATCAATTTGTCCGTTTGCTTGGATTTCTCTGCATAGCTATTCTTGGGCCAATATAATTTATGCCGTTTCTTGTTTAACTTGTGGTCTGTATATACATCCTCTGACTGTGATGGAAGCAGCAGCAAGCAATTCAGCGTTCACTGAGTGATATAGACGCAGATTTTAAACAGGTGGGGGAACTAAAATGTGCTAGAATATTACTTGGGTAGACCAAATTTCTGCTGGAAAATGCACCATTGACCACAGCAGGTAGGGTTTTTAAAAAAAAAAAACAACAACAGAAGCAACAGTTTTCTCTGGGCCACTGGAATAACAGCCTGCACCCTCTTTTTAATCTATTTTTCTTGTTGCATGAAATCAACACCACAGGTTTTCCTCACTTTCTGGGCTATATGCTGAGTAAGTCCATAAGAATTCAGACTGAACAGTCCCATGAGCTTCAGAGGAAAAATATTCCAAGATTCAATTTATCTGTATTCAGGGCAGTACACTGCAAGAATGGAAAAAGGAATATGAGTGGAGGATGGTTATTCTGCTAAGCACAATAATCTTATTTTATGGCTTACTTGTCACCTATGGTGGTCACCATAGGTCAAACCTATGGTGTGCTGGTACCTATTTTCGACAGGTTTTTTTTGTACTCAGGATGAATATTTCCTTGCTTCCTAAAAATAAGCAGGCATAAAGAAAAAAAAAAACGTATGAGAAGATGTGTACAAGACAAAGAAATGTGGTATATAGCTGTTGAGGAGGAGAGAAACTTTCTAGTGAGCAGAATTGGAAGATATGGAAAATTGATATTAACACAGAAAACAAAAAAAGATCTTGTAACTCCATTTCATTTCAGAATAGCAATAAATTAAGTCAGGCATGAGAATTCAGCTAAATATTGCATGAATATTATACTGCTTTCCAGCACAGCCTGGCCCTTGACTGTCTTCCTTCGCTCAGCAGCATTCTTTTCCCTCTAGCCATTTCTCTCTGAAGTAAAAAAAATAAAATAACATTTTAACAAGTCTCAGCGTACCAATGTGTTTCAAAGGATTCCTAGGAGTTTTTGGGTCCGGTTTCTACACAGGGGCAGTCCAGCAAATCAGTCTTTCCTGAGCCAGTGTATCCCTTATATACCCTACATCTCACATTTGTGACTCATTTTTGTGAGTCACATATTTATTTTTTTTCTCTTAACATTCAGCATGTAGAGGAGAGGAAATGAATGCAGAGTAGCAGCTGCTCATGACAGTGACACTTGTTACGGGGTTTCTTGCTTTTTCTTTAACAGTATGGTAGTTGAGGGACTATAGGTGTGTCCAGTTAGCAAGCTGCAATAACCACAAGCAAATCGAAATTTTGGACATACCTATTCCTGGAGAGGCTTGGAGGCATTTAATGATTTTAAATCATTAAGAAAACGCATATCAAATTCTCTCAAAAGTCTGGAGTTTCCCTTTAGTGCTTTCTGCTTCCTACTGACTCTCCATCCTGTGATGTCTGATCCTGTCATCTCAGGCTCTGACTTGGTGCCACAGGTGACAATCATGGCACAAAATGTTTTGTGACAACAGTGGAAAATACCAGATTAGAAGCTGCATCTAAGCATGCTGTGGGCATGCCTGGGACGCAATAGCTGTCAATCATGCAGTCACTTCTGTAGTTTCACGGAAGAAGTTGTGTTTCTTTCAGGAAGCTCACAAAGCTTTCAGTGATCTATGTCTATCCATACTGAGCCTCCAGTTCTTGGGGCTCATCTGGTAATATAAAAGGCCCTAACTAACAGATGCCTTCACAGGCCAGGTTACTTGTGCCGTATTGTGAGTGGGATCACCCTGCCAGGGAGCTGTGTTCCACAAGACATGAGTTGTCTACTCCTGATGTAGCATGTGGACACTTCAGTTTCTTGTGTCCCTCCATATGCACAGCACACTTGAGATGGCAACATCTGAAAAAAGGTTATGATCTGGTGCTGAAATGAATCAATCAGATTATGCCTAGGAGAATAACGCCTGAGTTATGATGCCTGATAACTCCTGAGTTAGGTGGTACCCTAGAGATCATGGAGGTTTATCCAAAGTATACGATGAGATTTTATGAACCAAAGGAGATGTTACACACCAAAAGTTCAAAGAAAGGTTTGGTCTTTTTCATATTTTTAAATCATACTTCTTTGTTAGCACTCATATAGCACTGAAATAACGTAGGTTAAGGCAAATGTCCTCATCTAGTGGCTCATCTCAGTACAATATCAGAACAAGTCTACAGTACAGCCATTCATTTTTTCTTACTGTAGACTATTGCTTTCCAAGCATTTGTATAAATTTGCATCAGTCCACTTTATCAGCCAGATCCTCATTCAAATATTATTTGGTCATTTTATTTTGGAAGCTGTTCCTGCAGATTGAGTCCTCATTCCAATATTATGTAATTATTTTACAAGTCATGATACATCACACGCAATGTATTTCTTTCACAGCTCAAAGTTATTTATAGGTAAATCAGTAAGACACTGCAAGCCAGCTGTCATTGTGACAATTATGGAAAAATTCTAGTCTTCATTTTGCTCGTGCCATATTTAAATATTCCCTACATGAATTACTCCTCTGAGGTTCTAAATAATCCAGTTTTAAAATCGACAACTAAAAGATTTAACTCTTTTTATCTTTTTATATCATATGTGCAATCTTTAGAAAAATCCATGAGTATGTTTAAGCATTCATTTTTGTGTTTCATTGCCCAACATACATATCTAGTATAAACTTTGTACACTAGCATATAAAATATCTCTGAAATGAAAAAATCTATCATGTTGCCCATTTAAATTTTTGAGTCAGATTAACTGTAGGCGGTATTTCCAGAAAAAGTCATTAATTTTTTTTTTTTGTAGCTTTCCAATACAGTCCTTTGCCGAGGAGTCCCATGTCCACTTTGTAATACATGGGGAAGTAACTAAACTAAGATTCTGCCCTGCCTGAAACCTGTGTTAGCAGTCCGCATATTTTCCAAGTGAATTAGATGTGTCATGCTTCTGGAGCTGAGGTCCAATCAGGAGTTAAGGAATTTTCCCCTTCACCCGGCTGGCAGACACACTGCTAATGATGCAGGTCCACTGAATAAGTGGGGTCAGATGAAGTGGGCAGGGATCTCTTAGGAGACCCCTAAGCACTATGGGAACAGAACCCTGATTCAAGTTACTCTTAATACAGGGTCACAGCATAATTTTGAATTCCACCAAGTAAACAGATTCAGTGTATATTTCAAATGTAGTTTGTTCTTTGCCATCACAATCAATGTAAAGTTACCTGATTGCCTCCCCAGTTCCCTTTGCTTTCTTATTGGTGCATTATTCCTATTTCTTGTCTCTTGTATGCATCCAGTTTGCTCTGAATGCTTCCAAAGAGGGAGAGACACACATGGAAATTTTGTTTGTTAGGAAAAAATCAAAGTCTTGATAGTGGTAGGTTAGTTTTTTTTTTAATGTAAAGACTGTTTTGATCACAGGTGAAAGTAGTGAGAAATCAACACCACTTGAAGGTATTTAGCAAAAGAGAAAAAACTGGATGTGGGACTCTCAGAAGCAATAGAGGCAGCAGAAAATAATTAATTGAATACATGTGGGAAAATGTCAGATGCAAAATAGTTGAAAGAGTTTGAGAAGGAAAAGAAGTGGAATTGTATTCTCACAGAAACTATAAAAACCTCCCTACTTATGTCATTTTAAACTAAATAGAAAGTGAAAGAGAGCACATTAAAAAACCAAATTCTATAGAAAATGATCCTACAGAGCCAGGGAGCTGAAATAATTGAGACACTGAAAGTGAACAATTTTTCCTGACTTTCATGACTAAATTTTATAATGGCTGAAAGGCTCTTTTATTTCCAAATTTTTGTTTTCTGTATGATGCTTTTACATACTTAGTTCAGTCTGCTTTTACAGCGTGATTAATTACCTCACCTTCTTCGGAATAATTTAAGGGAAATGCAAGCTACAACGTTTGTTACAACTTCATCCCATTCTGATTTAAACACTACAAAGAGAGAAATCCAAGAGAGAAGTGCTGAAGAGACATCAAAAGCCATGAATGACGAGGCTTCTCAAAACCACTTCTTAAAAATACGCTAATGTATGAAGAGGAGATTTACTGTAAGTGCCTTAGCTGTGCTTGAAGTAAAGGTCAAAATAAACATATTTAGAATTTAGACAAAATATTTTCTGCCAGGAAAATACATCACAACTCAAAGATAATGCCTGAAGATGGGCAAGGAAGTTGAAAAAAAAAGTGAACTAAAACTCTATTGAGAGTTATATTTGTAAATAACAAGTACGTTTATAAGTAAGTTCTACTTGATCACTGAAGTTTATCAGAAGTTTAAAGTGGGAATACAAGGAGTATGACCTTCACAGAAAGCCAGATGATAAGACCTTCAGGATGTGATTAGTCAAATACCAAAAGAAACATACAAGTACAAAAACTACAGCCTGTTCCAGAGTGGCTTGGTAGTGATAAAGGAGACTATATTTTATTAGATTTTTTTGGTCTGCTCCTTTGCAGCTCTATCTCATTTGCCTCACTTGCCTGGCTTCCCATGACAGTGATCCATAACCTGGTCTTCCTGGTGTTCTTGGATTATTATGCCTTGGTGCCTATCAGTCAATCATCATTTAAACAGACTGATCTCATTCAACATCTTCAGAGAAGAGTCATCCTCGTAGTCTCAGGGCCATTTTTCCCATTCAATGCTGGATGGATGCTTTGCTGCCCAGAGTATGGTAATATTTTTTATTCACCCAGACAGAGGAGTGTGATGTTGCAGATCTATAATTTGGCATAAGAAGATCCTTGATATCCAGTCATGGAATCATAGAATCAATCACAGAATCATAACATGGTTTCTAGGTTTTAAGGAAGGGACCTTAAAGTTCATGCAGTTCCAACCACCTGCTGTTGGCAGGGACACCTTCTGCTACATCAAGTGTTTCCAAGCCCCATCCAACCTGACCTTGAATATTTCCAGGGATGGAGCAGCTGCAGCTTCTCTGAGAAACCTGTTTCAGTATCTCACCAACACAGCAAAGAACTTCTTCCTTACATGTAGTAAAAATCTCTTCTCTTTCAGTTTAAAGCCATCACCTCCTGTCCTATTACTACTCACAGGGAACATGCCTTCCTCCACATCTATGCCCTTTCCTCTTCCTTCTCTTACCAGAAAACCTGTCAGCCATGCAATGTAAGCTGTCGTGGCCATAAAATTTCTCAATTTCTACCTTGTGGAAATCTAGAATGATCTGGGTTTACAACACAAGCAACGTTTATTTTGTTGGTCCCATGTAGTCTAGGGAGTTTTCAAACGTGCTGGACTTCACACAGTGGTGCCATGAATCTGCTTGTCAGGTTATATTGAGGCCAGGGTCTGGACACAATCCTGAGCAAAATGGGCTGTAGGCAACCCTTCTTGAGCAGAGAGGCTGGATAAGGTGACTCCCGGTCATCCTTTCAACCTCAACCATTCTTTGATTCTGTGATTCTGTGACATGATCTTCACCTGCAAGTGCAGTAAGTTGTCAGGATGTACAAGCCATTGCCATATGCATTCTGGGTTAAAAATCTGGGCTTTAAGTAGAAGTCATTGAACTGGCAGTTTTTACTGTTAATGCAAAAAACATCCAAATAGCATCTGTTGATATTTCTTTCCCCTAAAACCTTACCTTTGAAATATCTCAAAAGGAGTGAAATAAAAGTGTGCAAAATAGTTCCCTCTCCCCCTCAAAAAACAAACAAACACAAAAGTCAGAAAATATTACTGTGAAAATAAGTTGAAGCCTTTTGGAGAACAGAGAGCACGGAGTGGTAAGTCTCACTGCTAAAAGTGACAAGAGAAGCGACCATCACTCATTGATTCTCAGTGCTCCAGTCCAGTGTCCTCGATTTAGCCACTTTCTGAATTACTCCTGATTAAATGCTTTAACCTTCGTACCTGAGAACTGAAATAAAATCTGCATGGTGTCTCTGTAGCTAAGGCCTGTCTTTTTGGGGATCTCAATGGGTCAGTGTCCTGAATGAGGGTTCACAGGAACTTCATGAAGAGAGAGATCAATTTTCAGCTAAAGCACAAAAGGCAAATGCAGATTTATTTTCCTCAGTAAAGAATAAAAATTCTCCACTTTTCATAGCTGAAAGACTTGACTATAAATCAACTACACAAATCACTAGTTTTAAATCTCAGTTATGCTCTAAATCAAAGAAATACTTGACATGTTTATTTCCATAATAGATACTGAGAGCATTTAGGTTTTAAATGGTTGTATTCATGTTTTCCAGACCTCATCTTGAGTAGCAAATCCACCAGAACCCAAGCTCCAGTTCTGTTCAAAGTGGAAGGGAAAACTCTATCCATGCTGAAAATACTTTCAGTTAATATATTGGGTTTGCGCATTTCTGTGGCAGCTGCTATAAAATAGTTATTACATTTTGATCTCTGAGGAGCTTTCACTACCTGGAAATTTTCAAACATAGAAAAGGGGTAAAAAAGACTTCATAAAGCCGATTATATACTGGCTTAGCTTTATTCTTTGTATTTTATTACCAAAGTCTTGAAGAGTGTCTTCTCCTTTAAAATAAGTTACAGGTTTCCAGATGTATGAATGAAAAAATTCTCTTTTATTCTGGGGGTTGTTTGCTAGTTTTAGAAGTTAATAATTGATCTCACCAAGTACATGTTTTTATTAAAAAAACGTGATTTAACTGCATGTTAAAACTGCATCCTTATTTGTAATTTCTCCAAGAAGACTTCTTATTGCTTTGGCATTTTCCATTTGTTTTGCTAAGAAATGCCAGAGCATATAGGTTGCTTGCAGCTTCTACTGAGATGTCATGTACCCTTGTGCACTGAGGCAAAAATTCCTGGAGTGCTTTGTTTTCTGCTAATGCAAATGGAAAGGGGGAAAGCTTGAAAAGCTATGCTGTATTTGAGATGGGTCAGTTCAATTTAGTAGAAGCTGTTTCCAAAGTAACAACCAACTACTCTTGCATTGTTTCCTTTTAAAAAATTTTTGCTTCTTCATTTCCTCAGGGTTCTTGTTAGTGATCGCATTAGCTATGCTTACTGCAGTGCAAGGTTCTTCCTCTTCTTTCTTGCCAACTCTGGCTGCTCAGAAATACCTATCTTTCATGAGGGATGGGAATGAACCATCCCTCCTGCTTCCTGCCAGCCCAAACTTTCCTTGGTCACTGTCCCTGGAAGCAGACATGAGTTACTTTGACTTCACACTCCTGGTTATTAGAAAAGCTGTAACAAATATTTGACTGTTGGGTAGATATACAGCTACATGGAGCCCCAGGAGACAAAGAGGAGGAGGAATAATTGTCCCCTGAAGCATGGCACTTGTGGGAGTATGAAGAGAGAGGAGCAGCCCCAGAGCAGAGGATAGCATAGAATGAAAGTGAAGCTGTAGGACAGCTGTGTACCACAATGAACAATCACACACATCAAGCAACGGTGCTCCTGGCTGGGCTTTTCAAAAGGTCCTCAGTGATTTAAGAGCACAACTGCCAACGACCACCAGTGTGGCTTAGGCACTTTCCGAAATTTAGCCCTTAAGACATCAAACTGTTAGTTGATGTCCTTTGTACTTCAATCTTTTTTTGCCCTGTTCTTTTTTTGATTTGGCTGCCTTGGAAACCTAATGTCAGTTTCCATGGAGTAATGCACTACAGTGTACATGTTTTATTATGGCTTTGCCTTCATATTTGCTGCTTCTACACCATGGCAATAATCATTCTCAAATGTCTGAACACTCAAAAGTCAACCCTATCTAAGAAAGGAGTGCCAACCATATAATTGTTTGAGAACACCCTCCTCCCACTATTGTCTTGTGTCATCCAGCTGCACATTGCTGTCATATTTGAGCTCACAGGGTTCTGAGCAGTACTAGGAACCACAGTGACACCAGCAGATGACCATGGTTCATGTCAGCAGTGGCACTTGCACTAACACAGTATCAGGGCCCAGACTCAGAGCCAGGTACAGAGGCATAAGCAGTCACAAAACTGAGCCTTGTCTGCACAGAATTAAGAACTGGAAGTAGTCAAATGGCAATAAAAGGCAGTCTTGTCTCAGAGTAGATCACACCTGTTCAATGAACCAGCTCTAAAACTGATTCCCATTATGTAATCACAGAAATAAAATGGGAAATGTTTCATAGTTTGGTGTCAGTATTACTAATAAAATTACAGGACCTCAGCTATGCTCAGTGGTCCAAAACAAAAGCAGATTCCACTTTAAGTAATATCAGGGAACTGGTTTTGGTCTGGGTGAACACAGAGACAAAAGCAGCTGCAGAGTCCAAGCATGTTGGATGATAGTGGGAAGAGAGTGCCACTGGTACTTGGTGGAAGTAAAGCCAGGCTTAGCTTCTTGTAGCACATAAATGCATAAAAGTTTGTTTAATTTTTTTCTGTTTGTAGGCTGATAATTAGAAGGTTGATTTTAGTGAATGGATTCAACTAGTAGTTCTAATCAGCCACTTTTCAGAAGGGCTGTCACCACTGCTCAAAAGTGATCACCATGAAGCATGAAAGGAAAAAATCATTCAGTATTTTAATCCAGTTTGTACAGCAGCATTGTAACATTCAAGACAACAGCACTCCTTAAACACCTACAGCTACAGTGTCCTGGAGGCAATTAATTGCCTTTAACATTATCCTGCCATATTGAGACATATGGTGATGGTGGACCATAGAATTATAAGATTTTATTTCACACTGGTGTCCTTGGGTAAGGCAGGGAAACTTGAAAGCAACTTCTTAGTGGTCAGAGTGGAAAGCTCTTTATAGCTGTAAAAACAAATTGCTGAGGGAAGCGCTTCCAGGAAATACTGACAGGCTTTAGCAACTGAGACTTATATTCAGCACTACCAGGTTCTTGTTTCCACTTGAGGAGGCAAAGATAATACCGCTAGCTTCAAAAGTGTTCTTCGTCACATCCAGGAGTTTCACAAATAAAAGGAAAATTAAATTGCAACATTCCTTTCCATGGGAAGGGTAGCACATCCATACTAATTTCAGAATTTCATCTGTCTTGGGTTTTATCTGGGGGTTTGAGATATTTTCACATCTTTTTGTCCTTCTCATGTCCTCCCCATGTCTTCCCTTCTCATTGTGATTTGCAGAAATTTCACTATATTTTAAAAAATAAAAAAATACTAGAATCTGTAGTCTGAGATAAAAGCACTTATTTGTATTTAATTCCCTTTAGAAATTCCTGGTTGGTAAAGGATTCTATCTGCATGTGGGCCCTGTCTGCACAGGGAGGTATCCTCTTATATACAGTAACCTATACAAGCTCAACTCAGAATGTGAAGATGTTCCGATCTACGGTTTTGGTGGATAGTACAGTTCCTACCTCATCAATATCTTGTTGATTTTCCTGAATTCAAAATAACAGTGAACACTTACCCATTGAAAGGGAGATAACCAACTTTTAGTGAACTGGGGTTCAAGTCCTATCTGAGCTGCTTGTATTGGTGCAGAATCGCTGTGATTGCCAAGGATCTCTGGAGCTTGTCTAGTCCTTGCTCAAAGCAACATCACTTAGACTACATTGTTCAAGGCCATACGCAGTCAGGTTTTGAACAGCTCCAAAGATGGAGACTCCACAATCTCTTTGGATATCCTGCCCTGGTATTTGGCCAACTTTATAGTAAAAATGTGTTTTCATATGTTTAAATGCAGTTTTCTGTTTTTCAGATTTTGCCCATTTTCCTGGGTGCCATTTTCCACTGAGAAGAGTCTGTCACTGTGGTCTTTATTCCCACAAAACCAGGCATTTGTACACATGGGTAAGATCTCCTGAAGCATTCTCCAGCTTCTCTCAGCCTCTTCTTGTATGAGAGATGCTCCAAGCCCCAAACCAACTTGCCCCTGGCAAGATGCTCTCCAATACACCATGACTCTTTTGTGCTGAGGAGCCCAGCAATGGTCCCAGCTCTCCAGATGTGGTCACACCAGCCGATAGAAAGGATCTGCAAGCAAAATTATTGTCATTGATATCACTCATCAGAAGCCTGTGCAAGTATAATGAGGATTTTACCTTATCAAATTATTGTGCAGCCCTTGAGCAGCTACTGTAACCAGATAAAATAGGTCTGTGAACTCCAATACAAAATCGGCCTCAGTGAGTTTCCATCTTGTCCAACAACAAGAAAAAATGCATATACAATATTCATGCTTCATTTGAAGTAGTTATGCACTGTGGCTTCTGTTTAGGGTTCCAAAATTCTCATTTATTCCCACATAAATTTCACAGTGTATTTCATATCAGATCCATAAAGAAAAAAGTTTTCATAGTCATATAAAGAGCATTTGAAGTGCTTTTTATTTAGATTATAAAGCTCTTGTGTTATTTCTGTGAGAAGCTGGAAACTGGTTTTGCACCGAAAAAAAAAAAAGGAGAACAAACCTGAAAGTATTAATTTTTAAGTACCAAAAATGCAAAATTGCATAGTTTAAACCTAGTAGTCACTTTAAATGCTCTAATGACATTTATTAAAGGAAATGGTTGGGGTTGGAGAACTGGTAGCTTTGTACACTGAAAGTCCTATCACCAAATGTTTGTGGTGCTACGAATTTGCCGTGGCTTAAGCCCAGCCGACAATCCAGAACCATACAGCCGTTCCCACACTTCCCCCCCACCCCACCCCATTCCACTGGGATGGGGAGGAGAATAGAAAAAATGCAATTCCCACGGGTTGAGGTAAGAACAGCCCAGTAACTAAGGTATATCACAAACCACTGCTGCCACCACCAATAATAATAATGATAAGGGAAAAAACAAGGGGAGAGAATACAACTGCTCACCACCTGCCGACCAATACCCAACCCGACCCCAGCAGTGAAATAACCCTTACGGGTAACTGCCCCCAGTGTACATAGTGGGCATGATGTGCTGTGGTATGTAATATTTCTTTGGTGAGTATGGGTCAGGTGTCCCTGTCTCTGCTTCCTCCCGGCTTCCCCTCCTCCCTGGCAGACCATGAGACTCAGAAAGTCCTTGGTCAGATTAAAAATTACAGAGCAGCAACTGAAAACATCAGTGTTATCAATGTTGTTCCCAGGCTGTCAAAAACACAGCACTGCACCAGCTACTAAGAAGGAGAAAAATGACTTCTATTGCCGAACCCAGGACAGTATGGTCTGTTTTTTGTTTTGTTGTTTTGTTTTTTTTTTACTTTGATTTTTTTTTAATGTGAGAGCAGTAGGTTTAGGTACTCTTGATGGGTATTTCAGAGACTGAATGAAGTCACGATTAGGGTTCAGTAACTATTCAGTAAGGAATAAATTTCTATCACAGTTTTCAGTGTGATCCCATCCTGATGAATTTTTTGCAGGTAGAGATGCAATGTTCAGTAGGTCTTGCATGGTTTCTAATAGTCATGCTTTATCTCCACAAGAGAAGTATTTGAAAAATTTTGATCTTACAGTGATTTGGTAGCAAAAAAACTTTGGCCTCCTGGGGCAAAGCAGCAGTTAAGGACCAAAAGGTGAGGACTGGATTCAAATATGTCTATTATATCTTTATTATTAAAAATGCTTGGAAAATATATTGCACGTAAACCTACAAGGCACAGCTGACAGCTGAGATGCATCTACATTTTCTTTGCCCGAAAATGAAGAACAGAACTCAAAAAGCTTGCTATTTTACTACCATCTGCTGGATCTCGCTGAAGTACACACATCTCCCTCAGAGGCAGAATCATAGAATGGAAGGGGCACTCACAACTTCTCCTAGCAATCTGTTTCTCAGTATCTCACCACCCTCATAGTAAAGAATTTTCCCTTTCATCTAATCTAAATCTATCCAGTTTCAGTTTGAAACTCTTCCCCCTTCTCCCATCAGTAAAGGCCCTGGTAAAAAAACCTATGTTCATCTTTCTATATATAATCCCCCTTTTAAGTTTTGAAAGGCCACAATAAGTTGTCCCCAAAGACTTCTTCAGGCTAAACAACAGAACTCTCTCAGCCTTTCTTCACAGGAGAGGTGTGCTATCCCTCTGATCATTTTTGTGGCATACCTTTGGACCAGCTATAAAAGGACTATGTCTTTCTTATACTCTGCTCTGGAGACCCCAGAGCTGGTTAGAGTAGTCAAAATTTTTTTCCCTATCCATAATTCGTAACCTTCAGCATATTGTGTTATTCAAATAGTGGTTTCCAAATACCTGCAACTTAAACAACGAAATGGGTATTGCGACACTAAAAGTATTCTACTTCTTTTCATTCCTCTCCAAATTTTGACAATAAATGTTGAAGTGTGGCAAAACCTATTCCAAAATACTGCTATTAAGATGCAATCATTATAGTCTGACAATAAAATGTTGTGATCCACAACAAGAAGGAACCTTTGTCATCTGATTGCCTCTGGGTTGAACTCATGTTTCAATAGACCTAAATACTCTGACTGCAGTACAATTGCTGCATGTGTTGCTTGGTTTTGATAGTGTCAGGCTGTCAAAGGCTGTCAAGTATTTGTATGTATGCTTTCTCTTCTGTCCGAAGGCAAGGCAAGACATAACATTTCTACTAATATTTGGAGTGGATAGCCTGGTTTAGCCTATAGCTTATTCCGACTGGTATTTGGACTGATGCTTTTTGGCTTGCCTGTTGACAACTGATTTATGGTAAGCAAAACATAATAAATAAATGATTTTTTTTTTAATAATTAGGTACCTATCTGTGCCTGTAGTTACTTGTGCCTGAGCCCAATATTTGTCTGCTTCTGCCTTTTCTAGAAATATTGGCCAACACCATCAAAAGCCAGCTTTTCACCATTCCTCAATCTCACTCAACTTTGATATCATCCCCACCCTCCCCACTTGCTTATTTAGCTGATGGATATCTTCAAGACCTGGTTTAAATGAAGGCTGCAACCTGGGGTCTGCTCAGCAAAGGCAAGGAAAACAGGCAGCAAGACAGTGCTGTCTGTGGGATTTTGTGGCTAGTCACAGGGAAGGCAATGGACAAGCTGCACAGAAAGCTCACTTGCTCCATTAATGGCTCCTACTCAGGTGTTATTTTGGTATCTATCTATCTCCAGCTGATTTCTTGTCTGCTGAGTACAGTTCATTATCTCTCCCAAAAATGCTGTAGAGGAGTACCTCTTTCTAACTTCACCGATGCAGGCTCCTTTCATGAAATGATACCCATGCTAGAACATAACCAAACAGTCAGATTGGCCTCTGACCTATCCTCATACAAACTGGCCTTTTTATATATATATGCAGCTGCTCCCCCAGCAAAGTAACAGCATGTACTGCCTGGTCCCAGGAGCTCATTGATCTGCTGGCTAGATACTCTGGGAGTCGTGGCAATGTGGAGATGGCTGTTGCCATTTCCATGACTTTAAATTCAAAGTTTTTACAGATTCACAAGCTCTTTGTTCTGATCAGGTTTCAAAGTTCGAGGCTGGTACTACTCAATTATTTTTTCAGCTTTTCCTCCCTTTAAAGTTACCTTCCTCTGCATCTTTCAAAGACATTTTCTCAAGTTTTCCTAAACACTTTTCTTTCCTTAGAGTCTTAAATCACACTTATCTTCTAATTTCTTTTTTTTTTTTTTTTTTTTTTTTGAGGAGGAAAAATGTCCCAGTTAAGTTACTTACTCCTCACTTTCTTGTGACAATTACAAGCTGCCTGCACCTGCAGCCTCAGCTGGAGTAACTCCTGTGTTGCGCAATTAGCAGTCCACTTTTAAGTAATAAATGACAACCAGAAAGCCCTGGATTTAGCCTCAAACTGTTTTGCTCATTCAGGGAGACAGAAGGTGTGCTAACAGGAAATTGAGGATACTACTTTGACATTCTTGATTCAACCACAGTTAGGCATACAGACTTAGAAATGTGGCTAGACTCTCAGAGAAGTGCCTGAGCACTATTATGCCCTTGTATGTGACATATGGGTCACACTTTCTTTATAACTTCTTGGGCTTACATCAGATCTTTCCCTACTCTGCCCAAACATCCTGTGAACATGGGCTGTTCATTCACTGGAATGAAATTTCCATTAAGTTTACCCAATACTGTAGCTGGGTTCATGTTCAAGAGTCTTTCTCAACCATGACTTACATTGTTAAAAATTACATTAATTTCTATCAGATATCTCCAAGAAGTCATCAATACTGAATCTATCAGCTCAGCAAGTGGCTCATGGTGATAAATTACATGCTCCTTAATTTAGTAGTCAAAATACATTGAAATGTAGAGGAGCCCTGTATTGACACTTTTCTTCTGCATCCTGAATAGCTTTTGTCAAATGCTGTCCTAGTACAACATAAATTCTGTCTTATCTTTCTAACAAGCATATGTTCTCAAGATCAGACTGTATTTAACTTATTCCTTTATGTAATGCCCAACATATCCACTTATAATCCACTGGATCCACTATTTCTATTTAGCTAAAAGAAATTCATCTGGGATCACTCTTCAGATAAAGTCCTTAGCCATATTAACCCATGTTGTGCGCAAGATGTGACTGAGTAAATTTGTACTGAAATTACTGCTTTTCCATGGTCTCCAGTTGTACCATGAAAACCAGATTTTGAGACCGTTCCAATTATCTCTTTTGCTAGTCTCTTTTTAGCCAAAAGGACATTTGTAGGAGTGCAAAAATTTTCACCTCTGATGGCCTCTAGTAGTGTTGAAATCTACGGGGTTTCCTTGAGGAGTAAATTCTTCTTATTTTTTTTTCCTCCATATGCAAAATATTGTGCTTACTGGACAGAACTTGCTCGCTAGTTCTTCTGGTCATCTCAGCCCCTTTACTGCAATTTATTCTTCAAGGAAACCTGCTACACTGAGATAGATAGCATAGTGACTTCTGTGGAGCCACAAATTGGTACAGAGTGCCACAGAGCTCTCTCAGACGAAAACTGTGTACATTTGTTTTCTCTTCTGTAATGTTGTAATAGAGGATGATAGAGAAACCCCTGCAACCCTTTTGCATAATAATTTATCTCAATATAAAACAAAAGCCTATGTATCATTGTACTATTGAATGTCTGAGTCCTTTCCTTAAGGAGCCGTTTATTTTGCTTTATTTAACACTAAAGTTTGCATTATTTAACACTAAATTTGCATCATTATTTTCTTTTTATGCTGTTTTATTCTTACAGGTTAGTCTAGTTTTAGAGTGCTCTCATTTGTTTACATTTTGTCTGCATTATCTTTTTCAAAAGAGACAAGTTTCCATTCTGAAAAAATGCTGAATGCCCTGCTCCAAATTGTAGTTTTCAAAAGCAAGATAAAATCACTTTTGGGTTTAAGAATAGTTGTTTGAAAGAACAGACTAGTAATCAAATTAAATAAATAATGTTTATTGCTATTATGATTTAACACCTAGATTCTAGCCTGAATGCAAACAATTCATCAGAAGGAAGAAGTAGGTGAAACAGTTCAACAAATGAGAGCTGAGTTTCAAGAAGTCACAGTATAGTTCTGCTATTCATTTCAATTTATTTAAAGAATAATGCAGACAGTTTACAAATCATGCCAATCTTTTTCTTAATGTCTGGGGGAAAGCAAGGGTAAAGGACATGCGCAGTAGCACTCCTATACTGAATCTAGCACATAGGAGAAAGAATCACTGTAGAAGAGTAACCAAAATGCATGCAGTTGTGTGTATTGTGCTGTAATATAGGGGTAGCATGAACCTCTAAAGCGGATGATTGGTGGAAAAAACAGACCTCTTTTTTCAAATGTGACTGAATTGATAGGACAGGCTTTAACGTATGTTCTTGGCTGGCATCCCTTTTCAGAGGCACAGAGTCAAATAAGCTTCTATCAGTTTTTGACCAGCCATGTGTTCCAACATGGAGCTCTCTGTGATTCAAGTTGATTCTTTACTAGGTTTAACATCAACTAATGAACCTACAAGTGGATTTTTAAACTCTTGTCGAGCACAGGATGCTACTGGGAGAATTTCTTAATTCTTGAAGGATGCCCCTAGCCCCTAAGATCCAGCAGAAAGGCTCCACTATTTTTTCTGTATCTGTTTACTCTGTTTTCAGAGAATTGTCTGCAGTGACTCCTAACTGGCCATATATCATTTCAAGCTTACAATCATCCATCTGTGAATAAAATTAGGCCTGTGTTTTCCCCTTGTGCATGACTTTGCATTTATTAAATTGAAATTTTGTCAGATGTTTTATGTCCCAATCACTCATAGCACAAAAGCCTTCTGCAACTCTTGGCACACAATTCAGTTTTGAGAATCTGTAAGATTTTTATATAAGCAAATCTTGTTATCTTATGCATCTCTCCTTTTCCAGATTTTTCATGAGGATGCTGAAAAAAATTCTCCCTATGGTAATTCCTTTGTGTTACAGGAGCTGAACAATCCTTCCTAGCTTTTGATTGCTACTCTTAAGTGTTGATAATTCATACTACCTGTGAGAAAAAGCTCCCTCTTGTCTCTCTGTAGTTTAGGTTGTCTAAAACACTTTCATAGATGTCCTCCAGACTGTTTCGGAGTTTTGACTACCTTCTTTCCCCTGGACCACTTTTATACTGTGTACTTTCAGACTTCTTCAATAAACTCTAACAAACTTAAGAGACAAAACTTCCCCCCACAACTCTCCTACTAACACATGATCAACACATCACATTTATTTTTATGATTACTAATATGTTTACCTTCCTTTTTTTTTGTAACACAACTAATTTTTCAGTCACAGGTACCACTCTTCTGATAATACAAATGATAAAGGGCAGTAAGATCTTTAGCCATTTGCAACTTTCTAAGCATAAAGCTGACAGTGATGCACCTATACCAGCTGACAAGTGAAGTGTAGCCTGCTGTGGTAATTGTAGCTGAGTGTTGGTCTAAACCGATTTTGCCTTAACTAATGATATCAATAAATAGAAAGCAGGATTATTTTGGACTTAAATATTATCTAGTTTGAAACAACAGATTTCTGTTGTACTTTTAATTAAATGTCTTACAAGCTTGTTCTCATAGCTGATGAGAACAGCTCACTGGAGCAGGATTTGAGGTCACAGGAGCTCTTGGGGCCCTTATAACCTTATGTGTTATGTGTGTGCCAGGTGCCAACTAAATGACTCCATGGAATATGTGTATGCGTCCTGGGTTACTAAGCAGTAACCGAAACATCAGTGTTATCAGGCTGCTCCCAGGCTGAAAGTCAAAAACACAGCACTGCACCAGTTACTAAGAAGGAGAAAAATGACTGCTACTGCTGAACCCAGGATAGCGTGTCTCAAGTCACACAGTCCTGAGCTATAACTGGTGCAAACATGAATTACCTACCCCAAAACAGAGCTGCTGACAACCAGATAGGAGGTAAGAATAGAAGAATAGAGGAGGTAAGAATACTGAGGTAAGAATAGAAGATCCCATTTTAAAGCTGGTGACAATATTAGTTACTAATTTCAGTAAGCTCAATTATTTGTGTTTAATTTTACTTCTTTTCTTGGCTATATTTTCACAACCTTTTCTGTGAGATCTGTGAAGACTCCTTTTAATACTTTTACTGGTTTTAAGTCTATTTTTGTTTTATAGGGTATCATCTCTGAAGTTTCATTTTGTTTCTACTTTTTACTTCTCATGTTTTCAGTAAGAAAAAAATAAATTATTTTCAAAAAGGATCTCCATCTTTGTCTTAGCTGGAGAACCTGCTAATTGTGATTTGAAACAATTCAGAGAATAGCATTTCCAGAGCTGATCTTGAGTTTGACAGATTTGATTTGGTTATGAATAACTGTGGTTGGCAGATGAATCTTCTGTTAATGCTTTTCTTCTTTAACTGGATGACTGCAGAGCCATTTCTGGTCTATATAGTCAAACAGGTATAAATCCAATGCAAGCTATTGCTTCTCCTGTTTTGCTATGAAATCAGGCGTCTTCAAATATTTGCTGTAGTGGCATTCAGTCTCTCAAATGCCCACAGAATGAAACAAGGCCTGCAAAGGTATGTTTGGAGAATGAAGAAAGGAGTCCTACAAATCTAGGCAATGTACAACCAAGGTTTCTCTCTGTTTCTACTGTAATGCAGACGTGTCAGTCATACATTGATCATGCACACTGATTGTGTATGTACTCAAAAATTCCAAGGATATTTTCCAAGGTAGATCCCAGTTGTACCATGCTCTCCGAATTACTCAATAGGGAATTAGTTATGCGCATTTTCACCACCACCCCTTGAACCAGCTCATGTAAATTATATAACTTTCTAGAAACTGTTAGTCTGCTAGAAAAATCTGGGGTTACACTCCCATATGTGACCTTACATCCAAGTCCAAAGACTTCTCACCTACAGGAGAAGGCACACTGATTTGAACCAAGGAGCCACTGAGCCCAGTAAACTAATGAAGAGAGACACAGGACAGTGGTATGTGTATTTGCACATCATGGTTCACAAGGCTTGTGACATTTTTTTGTGATGAGAAGGAGACCTTTGCATGCTCAGGCAGAGGGTATGAGACTGCTTCTCTTTCAGTCTCCACTCCCCTCCCCAGATCCTTTCCCTGAGGTTCTGTCTGCAGGGTTCTCCCAGTCTTTTCATTTTCACAGTTCCCATCCAAGGTCTCACTGAGTCATGGTGCCTGTTTTGTCAAATTCCCCTTTGCCTGTTCAAAGTGAGTCTTTAATATCACTAGCAGGAGGAACCTTGGCTGGAGAATATTGGGAAAACTGATGGCAGCCATTGGTCTTTCTGTTCTTTTATCTGTCATGTTAGCATGCAGGGAACAGCAAATAACAGGCAGCATCCAAAGGATGCTTTGATGCCTTCAGGGAGCAGGAAGGCAATTCTCACTGTCCATCTTCAGTTCTCAGCTCATACTTTATTACTGCTACTGGTGGTGGTGGTATTATTCATTAGCCTCTTACACTTCTCTCTTTTTTTGTCAGTTATCTCCTAACCAAACTGTTTTTTTGTTTGGTTTTGTTGGGTTGGTTTGGTTTTATTTTTACCCTTTTATTTTCTTTTTGGAGAAGAAGTTGAGGCAGAATTAGAGTTGGATTGGTTTTTTTTGTCAGCAACAGACAGAAACAGTGGGAACAGCAGCCATTAGCTAACATCTGGAGAGCAGGGGCAGCATATTTGGCCCTAATAACCTCCCAGCTGCTAAGTAACACCTCTAGGGACTTGACCCTGATGTAGCTTATCTATTTAGTCTATCCTGCAGTGGATCTTCCAAGTGTTTATATAGTCTCTCTTTTAATACATTTCCACTTTCAGTGTTCCTTATAAAACTAATTCTTTTAAACTTGGGTTATGTTGTAAAGTGTAACAACCTTAAATCACTTAAGAATGGAAATATATCTGTTTTAAATCACAGAATTTAACACTAGATAATTATATTAGTCAGAAAAAAACACAACAAATGTATTTGAGTTCATGGCAGATTTAAGTGATTGTAAAGAACATGCACAGTTAGTTTTTCTTTAGTTATTAGCAGAAAGATGACGCAAAGTGTGTCTGCTTATGAATATCCATCAACCATAATACAAGCTCTTCTTCATAGGAAATCTGACTTAATTTTTTGTTCAGAGACAGCTAGCATCGGTAATTATATTATCATTTACTATTTTATAAAACTCCATTCTGCACTAATCACACTCAACAAATAGAGTATTTAGCTTTAATTAAAATAGATCTATAAAATAACCCCCTTTTTCCTACTTTCTTTGTAGACTATATTCTAACAGTAGTGAAAAATTATTTAGCATCTGAATCATACTGTAAATCAAGTTGTTTAATGTGGTTTAGGCGTCATATGTCCATCTTCTAGTGTTCAGATTCAGTCAAATAGAAAGTGTATTTCTTGATACTTGTTTTCAGCCCTGTGGCACAGGCATTATGGTGGGACCACTTTTCTGTGGTGGAGAGAAAAGATTCTTTACAAGCTGATTTTCTAGAAAAGGGAAAAAGCTGATGAATAAGGTGCCATTATCATAGAATCATAGAATAGTTAGGGTTGCAAAGGACAGTGGCTTAGCAACTTCATTTGCCAGCTCCTTCAGGACCCGCAGATGGATTTCATCAGGTCCCATGGACTTGTATATGTTCAGGTTCTTAAGATGGTCTCAAACCAGATCCTCTCCTACAGTGAGCCCAGGGTCTTCATTCTCACTGTCCCTGCGTCTGCCTTCCAAGACTTGGGTGGTGTGGTCAGAGCGTTTGCTGGTAAAAACTGAAGCAAAGAAGTCATTAAGAACCTCGGACTTCTCCAAATCCAGGGTAGCCAGTTCTCCTGATAGCTTATGGAGAGGGCCCATGTTGTCCCTAGCCTTTTATTTGCAGTGTACCTATAGAATCCTTCCCACGGTCGCTGCTATATGAGGCAGATAATGCATTTCTGTCTTGGATATGCATTCTTAATAAAGCACACAAAAGTTAAAGTCCATTCTTTGCAAAGCTGTGTAGAAGAGTCTCAACGTAGCTCCTCATTTAAAGTCACAGCTGGTAAAGTTGCTGGCTGAGTGGATGAGAAGTCTGTGGAGAGTATTGCCTGGAGACATTTTCTGGAAAGATGTGACTGCTGTCAATGAGAAGAGAGCAAGAGGCAAGCTGTGAACAGTGCCAGCTCCTGCTGGAAAAGAAATTAAAGGAGATAAAAAACTAGCCAGGTCCTGTTCTATTTATCGCAAAACATGTCCAGACTCCTAAATAGATATCTTTTGTCTAGGGCAGAACTTGTCCGTAGGCTTCAGTTCAATTTCAGCTAGGCAGGACAATGCCTTGGCTGTGTACATTCATCACTGTGTAAACCCAATGTCTTTACAGACAGTTTACTGTTTCATATACTTTTCACTTACTAATTCAGTTTTCAGCTCTGTTTCTTGTGCTTCATCCAGTCCTGAAACCTGCTTGCTCTTTTGCAAATAATGACTTTATTAGAGACTTCAGCTCATTTAGCAGTGTGTGATTAATTAGGTTATTAATTAGTTTGATGGTGTGATAAATTTTGCAGTATAAAACATGATTTTTTTTAGGCATTGGGATTTTTAGAATATTGAGCACAAAGACTTGGTGACCTTTACGAATTGCTGGAGGATACTGTTAGAAAAGGCAACAGATTTCAACTGTATGAAGTTTACAATTGCTTCTTAGTATGAGCTAATTTTCCTCTGTTTTTCACTTGCTGTTCTGCTGCTGGCATTTTCCATTTCTTTAATAAGGATTTTGCTAGTGATGAGCACAATTTTCCCAATGCTTTTCTCTTTTTCTACTGTGACATATAGACTATGATTTTCTCCTCTGGCTACTTAAATCAAAGCTGTCTTTGTTTTCCCAATGCTCTGGAAAAACTTTTAATCAGATGTGTCATGAAACATCCTTCATCATCAAGAAATTGTCAAATCTTCCCTGTGGTTTTGATTTGGCATCACTTGTTCTCCAGGCATTTCTGGATCTAGCTTTCTGCTTAATGTTGGTCTGATAACACTCATGAATAATACTAGGGCTGCATTCAGTTGCCTAAACCTAGTGCTACTGGAGTCATACTTGAGTATCCAGGTTATATGAACACATTTGACAAACTAGGCAGATATGATATCCCAGATAGATAGTGTTGAAGGCCAGGTTGGATAGAGTTTTGGGTGACACGGTTTACGGTGAGGTGTCCCTGCCCATGGCAGGTGGGTAGAAACTAGATGATCTTAAGGTCCTTTCTAACCCTAACTATGCTGTGAATCTGTGAATGTTGCCATAGGTGTGAAGAATTCCTCTTATAAATAGATAAAAGGGTTCAAAGAAAAGGAAATAAAATGTGGAATTCTTAGAGTATTTAAACCTTTACATAACCTCCCTCTATCAAAAAAAAAAAAAAAAAAAAAAAATGACACCAAAATGTAGACAAGAATCAGCTGGAAAATGGATACTAATTGCATCATGGAAATTTTGATCTCTTCATAACTTTGACTTTCCTCACTTCATAGCTCCCTTCCAGTATCTGAAGGGGGCATATAGGGATGCTTGGGAGGGAATTTTCATTAGAGACTGTAGTGAGAGGACAAGGGGTAATGGGTTCAAACTTAAGGGAAGCTTAGATTGGATATGAGGAAGAAATTCTTTACTGTAAGGGGGGTGAGGCACTGGAATGGGTTGCCCAGGGAAGTTGTG
>JANRGW010027215.1:0-20322 GCA_024733675.1 Psilopsiagon aymara | reverse complement strand
TCTCTGGGCACCCTGTGCCAGCGCCTCAGCACCCTCACAGGGAAGAGCTTCTGCCTTAGATCCAACCCGAACTTCCCCTCTCTCAGTTTGAACCCACCACCCCTTCTCTTATCGCTGCAGTTCCTAATGAAGAGCCCCTCTCCAGCATCCTTGCAGCCCCCTTCTAGTTCATAAACGGGGATTATGACCAGACAGAAAGATGTAATATTGCAGTGGCTACTGAACACAATCATCTGCATAAAACAACCAGCTGCAGAAAAAACACTGTGGTTTTGTTTCTGAGGTTCTTAAATACATATACCCAGCCTGATGTCACGAATAGAATATAGAAAGAGAAGACCTTTGGGCTTTGAAGTTTTTGGGAGAAAGAACATTAAAAAAAAAGGAGATGCTACACACAAAAATAGGATAAAAACATGAAGAACACAAAGTTCTCTGAGGGCTGGATTTGTTAATGCTACAATTAAAAGGTTCCATGCTCTGTTTTATTTATGTTTTTTTTGATGGGTGGGATTTTTTTCTTGTTGGCTTGGGGAGCAGAAGCATGCTCTGCAACACTTCATACTTCCAAGTACTTTATACCCCATTATCCTCACCTTGCTTGGCCATTACTATGTTGTGGAAATCTCACCACTTGAACTAGAGCAATAACCAGCAGCAATAGGTGGATTTTTACCATGAACATGGGCACGTGCAAAGGAAAATCTTGCCCAATCAGTAACAGCATAGCAGAAAGAGTATCACTGATCAGAAATGTGAACTTCATTTGAGAGGGACTTTGGACAAGGGTCTGCAGGAACAGGACAAGGCAAAATTACCTAAAACTACTACTAAGAGCCACTACTTATTTCTTTGATCCTGAGGTTTTCTGAAGGTTTGGGAGTTCTGTTTGATTTTTAAAGTTTCTTAATTTCTAAGAAGATACATTCAAAGTATTAACATTTATAGACACAGAATAGAATTACAGAATCAACTAGGTTGGAGAAAACCTTGAAGACCATCGAGTCCAACCATTAATTCAGTTCATCCACATCCACACACCTATGCATATCTGTAGAAAAATTTAAATTACAGCCTAGTATTAAGTTCTTATACTTTCCAATCACATGTACTGTCCTCCTTCAGATCTTTCCAATTACTATTAACTGTAATCAATTTGCAAGCTTCAGAAGTAAATTACCTATGTTTAGGCATCATTAATGTTAACTAATACCCAATTTTACTTTGATGTGTTCAGCCTGCAGAAGAGAAGCTGTGCAGAGACCTCAGAGCAGCTTCCAGTGTCTGAAGGGGACTACAAGGATGCTGGAGGGGGCTCTTCATCAGAGACTGTAGTGATAGGACAAGGGCTGGAAAGGACATAAAAGCTCATCCCGTTCCAACCCCCTGCCACGGGCAGGGACACCTCACACCAGAGCAGGGTGCTCCAAGCCCCTGTGTCCAACCTGGCCTTGAACACTGCCAGGGATGGGGCAGCCACAGCTTCTCTGGGCACCCTGTGCCAGCGCCTCACAGGGAAGAGCTTCTGCCTTAGATCCAACCCGAACTTCCCCTCTTTCAGTTGGAACCCATCAGCCCTTGTCCTGTCACTATAGGTCCTTATAAACATTAATACATACATAACTAATGACTTTAAATGCATGCAGAGGCAAAACCACGTTTGAAATATTTTGGCTTCAGCTCCGCTTTCTCAGAATCCCATTACCAAATCATATTGTAATGTACCTGAAATGCCTTTGCAGTCGTTGCTGGGCATCAAAACAAAACCAGTTAATTCACAATCTTTACAAGACGGCTGTGCTCTCTAAAGAGCTCAACCCAGGCAAGATTCTGATAGAAAATAGCATATACATTGACAATGTTTTCAGAAAAGGTGAAGGAAAAACCAGAAGCAGTTCAAGAAGCAGCAGGTTTTGACAATGCAGTTTCAACTTATCAATGTCAGAAACTTCAAACATCTAATGCTGACCTAGACCATGACAAGCTGGCCTCCCTTGCAACAAGGCGTGAGCTAGCAGATGTGACTGTTTCCTCAGTGTCTGCAGACTGATGTTCTGCCATACTGCTCAAACTCCTTCAGGAAAAGGAAAAATAACCTTGAATGTTTATATAGAAATGCTTAACTGAAATGTGTCAACAGTAAGGACACTAATCAAATTATGTCTAGAGCAGGAAATACAAGATCAGAATTATATGGTATCAGAACTCACGTGGAAGTCATCCTCAGTTATCCAACTTTAGCTTTCTTTTAAGCCTGTTCTTTTGCAAAAGACACATGAAGAACTTAAGACAGTCACTTGACTTCAGTAAAACACTGCCAACTTCATCTATACGGTCTGTAGGATGGATACTGATGACAAAGCTGGTTAGAAAATGCTCACGTATTGCCTTGTACTTCAAGCAATGCCTTTTGGACAGCAGTCAAACATGCCAGCATCTTCCTTTAAAACTATACGATTAAACTGCCAGTGGTTCAGTGATCAATAAGAATTCAAACTAAATGTTTGCTCAACAATTCTGCAAGTTTCTTTCACCAAAAATAAAGCAGGATTCATATATAAGACTCCCTACAGGGCAGCGAAAGCAGACACCTTTCATGCCTTTCTCTAAGAAAGAGAATTAGAGCAAGAGTATTTATAAAAGCATTAAAGTATTACAGTATCCTAACTGCGTGGCAGCTGAGGCACAAAAAACCCTACTGGAACTGTTATCATGATAAAAGGCTGAGATGAGCATATGGAAAAACATCTCCAGTCTCACCTCTAAAACTTGGTTTCTACAGTAGGCATTTAGTAATTAATAATACAGTAGGTATTATAATATTTGAACTATAATTAATATTATTTATCTTACTTAATAATTGATATAATATTAAAAAGTATGTAAAAATTAATTCTACAGTAGGTATTTAGTAAGAAATGAGGCTGTGAACTACAAGATTTTGCTCTAAATTCAGGCCTATTAGGGCACTGCTGGCGACAACTGGGTTATTGTCTGTGCTTTTACCAATAAGGCTCCGAGGACTGCAAAGACAAACACTCTTTCTTCATCTAGGTATGTGTTTGGAGAAGTATCATGGGATTAGATGTTGAAAACAGCAAGGTCAAAACCAGAACACCGGGGCTGCTCAGCCTGGAATAGAGAACCTGCGTGGAGACCTCAGAGCAGCTTCCAGTGTCCCAAGAGGGCTCCAAGGATGCTGGAGAGGGACTCTTCATCAGGGGCTGTAGCGACAGGACAAGGGGTGATGGGCTCAAACTGAAAGAGGGCAAGTTCAGGTTGGATCTAAGGCAGAAGCTCCTCCCTGTGAGGGTGCTGAGGCGCTGGCACAGGGTGCCCAGAGAAGCTGCGGCTGCCCCATCCCTGGCAGTGCTCAAGGCCAGGCTGGATGGGGCTTGGAGCAACCTGCTCTGGTATGATGTGTCCCTGCCCGTGGCAGGGGGTTGTAACTGGATGATCTTAAGGTCCTTTCCAACCTAAACCAGGCTGGGATTCTGTGATTCTGTGTCCTCCAGAAAACAATGACCAGGTCTCCTAAAATCATGACACTTCCAAACTCTGAGAATAAAGGTCAAGAACAAGTATTAGTTTTAAGAGTAAACCAATTTTTACGATTTGTCTCCTTTACAAAGAACTTAATCAACGAGTATAGTTCCTACTAAGCCCTAGAGAAGATTCATCACTATCAAACCTTGGCTACAGCAAAAAAAAGCCCTGTTCATGGAACTTTTAAACTCTTCTGAAGAGAAAAGTAACATGAGAACTGAAGCAAAAGGAAGACATTAATTCAGACATAAAGAATACTTGAACTCATCTGGCTTCAGGAGATGGGTATGGAAAAATTAACATATAGGTTTCCATTATGATCTGATCACTTCTAAGCCTACAGCCTGAAGTTGTGAACTCTGCAAATCTAGAAAAACTACTTCCAGCCCCATGATAACAAGACAGCTTTGGGAGGATACACTCAGCAGTATCACTGAACTGTGTATTTATACTACTCTACAGGGGTTTTTCAATGCCATTTAAAAAAGGCAGGGAGACAGAAATTTGATCACAATCCCAACAAACTGCTTAAAACCAAAAAACCCAAACCAAATTAACCCCCTTTCCACTGACTTCTACAGAGAATAGCTTTAACTACAAGACTGCATTCAGATTAGGAGGTTTTGTTAGTTTAGGATTGTTTTCCATCAAGCTCCTTTATATATTACACAATTAATATGGAAGCTTTTCTAACAGGGAATTGATAACAGACAAACAAGGCCACGACTTACGAGCACTGCTGCTCGTGAATGAGGTTCTGAGAAGTCGGTTATAGTTCTGCATGCCTGGAGACGTATCAAGGTTTTATTTGTTTAATATGTAACAAATCAATTAATCTGAAAACTCTCACAAGTGCTTATTCTTTGAGAAGAAAAGAACCCTCAACACTAAACCCCCCCCTCAAAACCCAAAACCTAAATCAACTTAAAGAGGGGGGAAACAAAACCATATTTGTTAAATACATAACTTCCTAAGTTCACAAAAGGGAATCAAAGTACTCTTTTAAGAGCTTTTTGAGGAGAAAATGATTTCTATTTAAAGTCTGAGTATCTCAGACAAGCTTCTGCATTTTGGGGTCTGAAAACTTGCAATGACATTCGTTCTTATTTCAGGGGTTTTCCCTTTGATAAACTCACTCGCACTTACTTTTCCTGAACTAAAAGTTTCTCTGTAATCCTATGAGAAATCTGGTAACATTCAGGATTTAGTCCTGTTGACAAGTGTTCTCCCTCCCACTGCCCAAATCCAAACCCTCACATACATGCAACCCAAACTTTTCATTCTAGTTTCTCATTTAAGTAAGGCAAAGCGCTGAAGCACTAATATCCAGGAATGCAGAAGACATCACGAACATAAAAACATGGGAGCTCTTTCAGAAGCAGAAAGAAGTAAGAAAAGCAGGGGAGATAATGAATGTTCTTGAGTTCTAACATAGCTATGAATGTACTGCATCCCACTTCGGAGCTATTCCAAAGCATCATCTCTTCACCTTTGCTTACAGAACTGCCAATGGAAGTGGTCCTCCTCCCTTCCAGCACACTCCTCCACCCCACAGTGAATCTAGCAACTGTGCAGCCACGGGATTGATGAGTAAGTTGCTCCAAGGGAAACTCGACTTTTTTGGCAGTACAGTTAACTGCTGGATTAGCAAGTGTATGAGCACTCCAACAGAGAATGGAGCAGCAACTCGTGGAGTTGGGGGAGAGTTTCTGCCTGCGCTAAGGATGTAGGATGAGAAAGCACAGAACAACCCACCCTGCCAAAAGCGGCCATCACAACCCTTAATGTAACAAGAAACTGTACTCTAGATCCCAGACTTCTACTATTAGGTTAAAAGGAAAGAGCCTGCTACTAGTATCGGCTACTCTACTGCTCAGCACGAAGACAGAAAAACTGATCTGGCAGATTAAAGCAGCGAACCAGACAATTCTTTGGAAAGCCCAGCACCACCCTCTGATGCCACGAACCAATTCCTTCACACCTAGGAAGAGAGGGAGAAGAGCAAAAGACCTCTCAAGTGAGCCTTCCAAGGGAATTCAATGCATGCTCACCACAAAGGAAGTCTTAACTGCAACAGAAGACATTTTAGCGTGTGCCAATTCATGAAGTTTTTCTACCCAGCATCACCAGCAATGTGCCTAAAGAACAACCATGCCCACTTTACACTGACATTCTGAGATTCTACCACTGCAATCTCAGGCTGAAGAAGCAAAGTGAGAAGTTTCCTGCTTTAGCAGTCTAAACCAGAACAGAGCAAAACTCTGCTCTTCTGAATCCATACCATGTTATAAAACTGGCATTTTCTTCCCTGCAATGCCCAGACTCACAGATGTCCATGGGTGAAAAAGGAGGTCATCCTGGAGTTGTGAAGCTGTTTACCTTTGCTTGGCACTGACAATTCCTTACTTTGAAGGCAGCTATGCAAGACAAGGGCAATTTTTCATCCCATCACCCTCCAACAATTTAGTGTACAGACAGCTGAAAGCTGACTCTTGTTTTATGGGATTCTTCTTCTCAGATACCCAAGGTTTGTGAGTAAATACAAGATCACTACAGCATGCCAACAGTTTATCTCTCTATATCACAATGGATTTCGGTTACAGTGTTTTCCCCTTGTAAACAGGAAAAGAGTCCAAGTAGAAATGATAGATTTCTCCTTTGAAAGGGCATCACTTACCAGTAACTACCATGCTGCTCATGTTAGAGTTCGGGCTATTGAGTACACTGCCTGAAAGAAGTTCGTCAGATCCTCTCTAAAAAGAAAGAGACAGTAAGAGATATTTTTTTTCTCTATTTGGTGAGTTTTTAAAGATGATATTAAAAACGTCAGTTTGACAGGGAAAACTTTAAGAAGAACTTAAGCAAGCACAACCAAACCTCTTCCGATTTGGCAGATTTCCTCTTTTCAGTTCAGCGCAACAACTGGAAATCCAAGTAAAGCAGTATATTTACATGGCAAGCTTTGAAATGAGAGCAGCTTAAGCACAGTTGTTTCACCCACCACTGATATGAAGCCACCTCCAAACACAATGAGAACTGAACAATAATTGTGTCCAGCATTTCCAATTAAAATACTATTAGAATTAAATATATTTAGGCTATTTCAGTCACATTTAAATTCACTTATTGGTTTACTATTGGAATATATGTACATACTACATGATTCTAGTTGAAACTAAAAGGGAAATCTATACAGACAGAAATACAGTGTTTAACTCGCTTCTAACACCCCTATTTATAAGAAACCAAACCAAAACAAGCCCAAGCAAAACAAAACTGAAAACCCCAAGCAAAAAAAAAAAAACCCAGTGACATTCATCCTGTTGTGGACATTCCAAGAGCATCTCAAGAATAATCAGCAAATGTGGTTTACACGGCACGGCAATACTGCACATTAAAATAACAGGAGGATCTCACCCTTCCAGGCAGCACGGCTGCAAGATGCATAAAATCAAACCTCTCCCATTTAATCACAGTGCACTGTATGTGTTCATACACAGAACAATATGCTAGTTTAATTCAGACCTGAAATACATACTACTTTTAAGAGCTTCTGTACGTGTATTGCACACAAAGAGCCAGTAAAGTTTACTCAGTTTTCAACATCAGCTCTGAAGAATCTTATTGACTACTCCAAGCTCTTAAGGGTACCCAGCAGTCAACAAAGCTGCCTATCAAATCAGCAACAGATTTCCTTTACAACTGAGTAATGCTTGATACCAAGACTAAGTAGGAACATGAGAAGGACCATGTGCTGTTCTTCTCAGACTAAATACAGATCTCTAACCAGATGTTAGCTGGGTGAAACTCAGATGAGAGAAGTTACGGAAACTCTACATTATTTACACTGCCCTGCTTTCCACTTCAAATATAATACACCAACCCAGGCACTGGTTCTAGTTTTCTAATATAATATTTACATAGCTAGAATACTGCAAAGTTCAAGATTACTACCAGTATTAAATCACTCAGTGATAACAGCAGTTCCTTCCTTGTTTGGAGGCCCCCATCTGTAGCCTGGACAGCTCAACTGAACAGGCAGAAGTAGCAACAGAGACTTAATCAGTCCATAGTCAGGCATATTAAAATAACTTAGCAGCATTTTTTCTTCCTTTAATATGCCAGGCACTCATTTCCAATAGCAGAGCAGTTACTATGTACTGTATCCCCAGTACAATGAATGCTCTTCCCCAAACCTGCAGGAACTTTACAATTCTGAAGTATCTCAAATTTTAGTCGTCTTCAGCTTCAAGAAGTTACTTCAGCAGCTGCTAACTAACAGCACACAAGAGCGGTTCCATGAACTTCTCATTCCCAGTAAATCAGGCTTTCAAAAAGCTGTTTATTTTTTAAGCCACAGCAGAAGAATCCAAAAGGAGCACAAATTACACAACAGAGTGGGTATTAAGTTACTGTGGTTTTGTGTTTCATGAACAGTGAACAGTTTTCGTTTTTAAACATCATTCTGAATGTCATGAATACATTCAGAGTCAATCACAAGATTTAGTCATTACACTTGGAAAAGTTTTACCAGTTTTGTTTCGGAAGAACAAGCAAATGTGAATGCCTTATACTGGCATGTATCATCAATTCTATGTTTGTTTTATTGTCACAAATCAGTGCTCACAAGTCTGATCCACAGACGGCCAGGTTTGGATATGGAATGCCATTCCAGTTCACCATGAATCCACAAAGGTAGAGCAGACCTTTGCTAACTCACTCCCCCATGTATTTGCCAAGCTTTTGGGAAAAGACAAGGGTATCTCTTACCATGAGAGTAATCAAATATACATGGCTCTTTTTCCTTATCAGTTCTTAAGCAGCCTAGATACCTGTGCACTTCATTCAGGATGTACTTGGGCACAGCCCAGTTAAATTACAAAAATCAAAAGCAGTAACTGCCTGGTAATTGTCATTAACTTCAAAAAGGGCTACCTTAAGATGACAGTTGTCCGGTAAAGCTGGTTTTAATATAAGCATTTCAAGTAAGTAAATACATTCCCTTTAAGACTGGTATTACTATGTGACACAAGCACCTCCTGAATTGGAGCACAGACATAAATAATTCTTTTACTTACATTTATTCAGCAGAGAGAAGTCTTTATGCAATTAGTGGTTTGGGGTGCTTGGCTTTGGGTTTATGTGCATCTTCTTTTAGTGGGCGCTAAGCCAAAAAGGACTGGCATCTTGTTTCCAAGGGCAAAGCTCTTCATCACCCAGCTCTCCCACATATGTATTTCAGAATGATAAACCATTCCCCAAGCATCTTGAACATCTCCTAGCCTTATTCTCAAGCATGCCACTGCTGCTAGTCAAGCCACACAAAGCAAAGAAACCTTTCAACCTATTTGGGTAAATTCTTTTGAGTGTTTCAGAGGTAAGGAATCTGAACTCGGATCTCTGAAGAACACAGCAGATCAACTTCAGTGAAGACTGCAAGATCTCAGAGCAATGTTCAGTTAACTCTTTTCCTCATCTGTGCAAACTGCTGTGTTCTAAAGAATCAAAGCAGGTTTGAGTTTGCATAACAAGACTGAAGATCACAAGCACACAGAAACATAAAATCTAAGTTAAAACAACAGACAAACAGAAAACACCACAGCGATTTTATTTCAGCACAGACTGCAAAGAATAGTTCCTACAACTGCAACATGGTAGAGACAAACTGAATATCTATTTCAGCATGAGGGAAGCAGATTATAAAGGACAAAAGAAGTACAAACTGCTATTATACTATTAATAGGCCATAGCCTGACAGCTAGTCCTCAACAGCAGTTTTCTATGCTGCACTTTTATTCCTGCCAATGTCAAGAACATTAATATATATTACTCTTCAATGACAGCTAAGCTCCTATTTGGATCAGAGCTATCTAGAACTCTTCTTCATGAAGCCAGCATCTGCCAAAATACTGTTACACAAAACAAACAAGAGAATTGCCAAACTAACTTCCTGAAGTGAGTGAACCTCGATTTTGTTGCAGTCATTATATCCTTTCAGGGAAGCCCAAGTTATCGCACCCTTGACCCCATGAGAGCGTTCCCATCCGTGGTGTGAGACCATCATGCAGCATGTTCATGTATGGCATCAACCAGTGGAATTACATGAAGGAGATCTTCTAGCTCCTCGCTTTAACTGTCATAGCTAATTCAGAATTCTACACTACACAAGCTTGATTTAGGTAGCAGGACTTTGCATTTACCCCCCCACCAGATTACTAAGAAGCTTCATGCTACCACCAGTTATATTAAGTAGCTATGTAATGTCAGGAAGTCATTCCAGTCATACTATCCCTCCAGGCTAAACAAAACTATACTATTTAGAAGCCTTTGCCAACTATCCTCCCCTCACCCTCCAGATAGGGCTTGAAATACTGCAATCATTCCCCAGGTTTTATTACATCCAAGGTATAAAAAAACCCCTCAAGAGCAGCAACTCTGGCTTCAGAGTTCCCAAAGAGGTTTAGTCTTTAAAGCAAAGTACCTTTCTGACAACTGTTTATGGAAGAGAAACATTATCAGCTCTTTTCCCAATAATTCCAGGCTATGAAGACTCTCTTAGCAAAAGTTCTGGCTAAACCTAACAAACTGAGTGTGTTACAAAAGGCTTATTAGAAGCACATCTAGATACACTACATGAACACTAAACCAAAACTACTAAAACAAGGAAACAAGTGACAAAACTGCACTTTGCTAAAAACTCAACAGCATCATTCGAAGTAATTTCTTTAATTACCACTAAAAAAGACAGAATACACTCAAAGATACTGAAAAATATGTTTTCTGATAAATCCTTTCATTCATGGTACCCAAATTAGCTTATATTACGAACCTCTCTCAAGAACGGGATGCTTTTGCCCACCCTTCTTTCCTCTCTCTCCCCTACTCCTCCCCTAGACGAAGGGAAAAAGGAGAACTTCAGCTGCACTGCACATTTACTACAGTCATTCTCAGCCTACAGGCACAAATTTCCCAAGGGCTATGACAAGCCAGGAGACGGATCTCATGATTTCAAGAAATCTAACAGCATTGTAAAACACTTCATTCCTTACAACATCTGGGAACAGTTTAAAAGAAAAAGACAGAAACTTGATGGTATGGGAGAGGAATAAAAGCATATGGGAATTCCAATGCAGACATGAAACGCTCCCCTCTAATAGATACACACTTGTAAGCACACTGCTTCGATATTCAATGTTTGAATTTAACTTGGGGGACAGGACAACACACTTCAAACCCCTTCTCACAGCATTTCTAAACTTCATTCAGTTTACATGCGATGGCTCAGAATTTGATGAATGCTTCGTTTTGACAGGATACATTTTTAATGAAACACTGCATAAATACACCCTCACATACTTCTCAGTGAAGAAGAAATACTGGATCTGCCTAATGCTCTGACTGCATGCACTACTGGCAAAACACCTAATCCAAATTACATGGTAAATAGGCCGCTACATCTCTTGAACATTTAGGATCACAGAAGACTCATTCAGGACAGGGCAAGCCACGTCCAAATATACAATCCAAAATAAATTCCATGCAGGTTAATAAGTATTTTACAAATCATATAAACTGTAAGCTTCTTCACACTTCAGCAGAATTTTACTTACAGGGATAACATCACTTTCTTTTAATTCAGTATCACATTAACTGGGTAGAATACGACCCCCTTTCAATGCTTATTATCTGTATTCCCCTTTTTTCCCCACTTCAGTTCGCTTTCATGCTGTCCTCAGCCCAGTATACATTGTTTATATATCCTACCAACCAGCTTCACCGTTTTTACACTCATTTCTTTCAGTAAGGAAGGATCTAAGAGAAAAATAAGCTTTTATTCTTTTCAACTCTACGCATGGTATATGCCATGAATCTACTTTGTGAAAACACAAAGTTGGCAAATACTAAGAGTGCAATCAAGGGAAGCTGAGAAGGCTTTAAGCTGAAAGGAGACAAGGCTCAGTTCCTCAGAAAAGTTTCCAGGCTCTCAAAATACAATGTGGAAAAGAGCCAAATTTCTCCAAAGCATCTGAAGATCAAGCTGGACTGAAGAGTAAAGAAAAAAGAAGCAAATCTGCACTTAAACCTCATTCGAAAATCTTCAAACTTTCAACTGTAATGAAAGACAGCAGGTAAGAGTAGAGTTTAAAACCAACCAATGCTTTAAACTTCCAGGAGGAAGCAGACATTATTCCAGCATTTCAGACTTTCTACGCCACTTTTACCAGGGAAGAAAGTGTTACCATGAAGCAGCTGCACATAACTGGTAGTAAGTTAGAACGGGTGAGAACTGCTCACTAGAGCTACCACCTGGGTATGTTCTTTGCATTCTGGTTAGTCATGGAGCAGAGATTTACAGACTTGGTCCTCTAGTAGCAATCCCTACATCTCAAAGTAAGATTCACTACGAAAAGATTCAATATGAAAAGAAGGTATTTTCTACTTGTTTTTCTGCTATTTTGCAATAATAACAAAGATTTAGGGCTATTTTGTAATTCAATACTGATGTTACGCATTCATAAAAGCCCTAATTTTACAAAAAAGCTAAGAACCTATGTACTTGCAGCTCTAAAACCCAAACCCCTAAATCAGACATCACAGTTCCGTTAATAGCTTGCAAAACTAGAACCTCACTGAACCAACTACCACCAAAATCAACTGTCCTACCTTCTCCCTGGCCCAAGCAACTTGCTCATGTTCTGTCCTCCCCAATTCTATGTGCTACAAGCATTTACGCAACCACACAATTTGGTACAAACCCAAATAAAAAAACATTACCCACTATTGCATCAGCTCAGCCTTATCCTGGTTAAGTTCCCAAGAGAGGCTTGTGGCTACGCAAACATTTGTTGGTCAAGGGACAACAAGGACAGAGGGACAGGGACATTACAGGGACAGAGAAAACTGGAACACAGTCTTATCTGCTTGTGAAAACATGGCCTAAAGCTCTAAGAAATGAGAAATACTCAATGGGTGATGGGTTCAAAATGAAATGGGAAGTTCAGGTAAGATGGAAGAAGTTCTTCCCTGTGAGGGTGCTGAGGTGCTGGCACAGGGTGCCCAGAGAAGCTGCGGCTGCCTAACCCCTAGCAACATTCAAGGCCAGGTTGAACAGGGCTTGGAGCAACCTGCTCTAGTGGAAGGTGTCCCTGCCCATGGCAGGGGGCTGGAACCGAATCATCTTAAGGTCCTCTCCAACCCAAACCATTCTATAATTCTATGAAATGGGAAAGGGATTTTCATGCTGGCATTGGTTCCTATTTTTCAGATAGTGAAGGTGATCGCATTTCTCCTTCTACAACCCCTTCAATTAAGAGGCAAATAGAAGTGTTCTGTTTCCAACTAGTGTGACAGACATTAAAACAAATCAAACAGGTACACTAAGCCTTCCCTACACTGATGCATACTTGCTACAGAGCACACTAATTTCCAACATTTTTCTTTCCTCTCCATTTTGCTCTCCTTTTTTTTCCACACACGTTACACAGGATGAAAGCAACTTTCGATTTACTGAAGTTCTGTTAAAAAAGAGAGCAGATATATTTCATTGTAGGAAGTCGGGGGATTTTTGGCACCAAGGCCATGTTCCACTGCTGAAAAGCCAAATCCAGATGCCAGTTCTGGGCTTCAGAATATGGTCACGCTTCATTCCCACCTGACTGCTAGAATGTCCTGTACATTTTTTACTGTCTATTGTTGCTACACCTAAGTATTACTGAACACCAAATTTGATTTAAGAACATTATCCTGGCTAACACAAAATTAAAACAGTTCATCTAATTCACAACCAACCCATTTTTCTCATATCACCGCCCTCAGCTGACTCTGTCTAATTTACTAGGAATCTACCAGTAGTTAGACATGCAAAGATAGCTCAAATGTATTATTCTAATAGTTTCAACACAACAAAACAGACTTTCAAATGGTCAACCAGGTTTTTTATCCTACCACTCCATGGGTTTTTTTTAAATATCTAGAATTACAACAGTGAAGAAGAAACTGAAAGGAAAAAGCTATTTACATGTATTTTCTTCTTTCTTAGGTTTAGCCTCAACTTACCCGCTTGCTAGGTTTTCTCCTGCACGTTTTCATGATACAACGTACAGTTCAAATAAGAAGTCACAACGTCTCTATTCCCACCATAGGGACACGCTCAGTTATTAGAAGCAAAAAAAGGGTCAGGACTCTATGATTTTGTAAGAAGAGAGATTACTCCTCAGAGCTCCAGTTGAAAGAAGTAGCAACATCTCTACTTCATGCCCTCTTCTCTATGTCTCTATGCTCATGCCTCTCATGGGCTCCCCTTCCCCAGTACTATTACAGTCCCCCATGTTACATTTCAGCAACCCTGTAACTTTGGGACACGTTATTGTCCGGAAACCTGCCAGAAAGTACTAGGAGAGCACTTCTTGGCATCGTCTATCCAACCACAACATAACCAACTACATACACACCAAGAACTGCCTCTTTTCTTAAGCAAAGGCTGATGTCCTGACTTTGAGGTGAAAAAGGCCATTCCCAAACCTTTAGACATTACAAAACTATGTTTACAGGGATATATGAGGTTTTCCCTCCTAAGTACAGCTGGGTCTGTCCACACTTGGCAAGCTGAAGTTCAGTTTTTGGCCAGCACAGCCCAAAGCAGTGATGACAGCATTGCAAATTCCCAACTGCTATATACCAAGTAACACAGTCAAGAAGGAATAACTGCTTCTTTTCTGACTGCTTCTTTTCTCCCGGCAGGCAGAAGTACACCTCAGCCACTGCACATGAAATGTGCAATGCACATACACTAAATGAGTCACTCAATTGTTCAGTCCCCATTTACAGCACAGCTACGCATGCCATGCAGGAGAAAGATGATACATCCGACCGAAGTGGCACCCACTGCAATACAGTAAAAGGGAAATATCACCTTCAGTGAGCACCAAAATGTCACCAAACTTATTCCTGCACCTGTGTGATGGATCTTCTTTACATTACATTTTATACCCCTCCAAAGATTCTTTTAATTACTCAAGAGAAAAGCTACATTATATGCAGTATATGTTCACTTCAACAGTTGAGAAAGGCTGTATCACTTCAAGTGCGAATCAGTTTACTTACTGAGATTAAAGTATCATAACTGTAAAGAGAACATCATAGCTGCAAAGAGACCACAAGCCAGCAACTCAAGCTGCAGTTAATGAGATTCTGATACTCAAACCAATATAGCCAGTGAGCAATGGCAAGTTTGAGATTAGTAAATAACTAGCAGGTCATTTCAAACAAACTATGAACTATGTAATATATTATCATTACTGGAATCCTTAGCTCAGTTCTATTCAAAACCACTGTGTACCAACTGCTTCTATACAAGGGAAATTCCCAAAGTCACAGAAGACCCAGAGCTAACGCTCACTCTTTTCCTAATCTTTTGGAAACTGGAAAATAAGGGGTAAACTATGCAGAGTGCAATTTCCTTGCCTCCATGAATTCGAGCTAAGCAAAATAAGATACTAAAGACCGAATCAAATACGAACTATTTCACGTGTGCTTAGAAGATTACTGGGTTTTGACACGTTCTAACGCCTTCAGAAATTAAAGCACCCTGCTCCTCTGACAGGTTTTAGCCTGGAAGCATGCTCCCACTGCATATTTTGGGTTGTGCAAATCCCCACATTTACTCTGTGTAAAACAAGTTTTCAAAGAGTATGTGTCACTTTTTCCACCTCCATTTTGAGTTTTTTATTTTCATCAGCTTTTGGCATTAATTTCTGGTGACTCAACACGTAAATAAACCCAAGACTGCACATTCAACACTTCGATGAACAAAAATGGTTTCAATCAAATCACGAACAGCACAAATAACTGGTAATAGCTTCAAATTTAGCAGCCTCATTATAACTCGAAGACTCTAAAGCTGTTAATAAAACATTATAAGCAAGTATTCCTTTTACTTTATACTTGCCTTGCCCGCACGCAGCCCCCGAAGCTCAAAAGCCCTTTTTTAACTCATAGGCAATTCCTAGGCTACAGTAGTTAACTTCTACTATTACACTTTTACAAAGGGGTGGAAAATTGTAACACATTCACTTTCCTGTTTTCCGAACAGAAGTGTCATAAGCCACAATTCCTTTCTCCAAGTACAACTGAATATATCACAAACATGCTGTATAACCAACTGATCAGCATAATACAGCAGGTAGAAAATCTCAGGAAAGCATCAGGTCAAACAAATGCCCTGGATAAGCTGATTTCACACAGGTAAATTCCCATCCGCTTCCAAGAACTATCCAGTCACAGTAAAAGCAGTGTCAAAAGAGCATTAACACTGCTGATGCAACTCCTTGGACTCAAAACTTGCTCCCTACATGTTCCCAAAGCACCCTAAAGAAAAGATAACAGCCAAGAAAAGGGCACACGAATGTTCCTGGTAGTTTATAATCCACCTACAGATAAAGCAGTCCTCAACTGTAAAACATCAGTTCATCAAGAGCTATGACCAGTCACCAGAGAATGTAAAAGGCAAATGCTTCACGTGGCCTTCCATGAAACATTGCTGAAGCTCTCATCAGACTGCTACCCAAACTGCATACACCAATTAGAAAGAAATTCCAATTCCCATTCCTATTAGTATCTTGAGATAATCACAGAAGCTCCAGAACACAATCCAGTTTACCCCTCCCGTATCTAACAGCTTTCTTCAGAAAACCGTCATCACCCTTTATATTTATCCCACTACTTCTGTGCACAAATGGACTGTTTCCTTTTAAAATCCAGAGAGGAAGTCCATTTTTACAAGGCAAAGAGCACACTTTTTGAGACAAGCCTTTCCTTGTATTGATTTTAATCACTACCTCTGATACCCCTCGCTTGCTTTCTTTTTTATATTACATTCATAGGACAACTTCTACAATCAACAAAAAGAAGCACTTATGTCATCCAAAGTGGCTTCATTTCATCGTGTGTAGTATCTGAAAATATAGTTCCAATATCCTACTACACACAATACACTTCATGAACACTCAAATTCTCCTCAGTCACTCATATTAACATATAAAAGGGGTACTATATCCATTTACTTCCCCTGAAGTAAGAATGCCAGAATTTAAGGCTTAAGCAATACATGGTCTACCTGAAATTGTTCCATTAGACATGACTGAGGACATTTTATAAATCATTTTGCCCCACAACCATGGGGGCAGTTTACTTCCGAAAGACTTGAACTTCCGCAGGCAAACTACTAAATACAGTTTTAATCAGTTGACACTTTTTCCTCGCCGCCAACAAAGAAACCATCATGCCAGTTTGTTTCTGATTGGGATTAGCTCCCACAGAGTGCTTGAACTACACTTTCCTCTTGATTCAGAGAATGATTTTAAGCTTGTCTTCAATACTGCATGAACCTGTGGGGCCAGATGGATCCAGATCTGTAACTGATTTCTTATAGCTTCTCCCGGTAGCAAGCTTGCTGAGAAACAAACTACAGGTATAGATTCTGGCAGAATAGCTGCTGCATCTACAAGCGAGCTGTATTATATAAGAACTAGTCCAAATCCAGCAGGACCAATGCTGAACCTGAGACAAAAAGCTTTACTAGACAAAACCTGGCTAACCAAGCAGCTAACACAGAACAGCTTGACGTGATAAAGCAGCAATGTAGTATAGCTACAAAGTCCCTGGACAAACGTGAAGACTTCACTGTATGCACTAGGAAACTTCCACGTTTCTTCTACTGAAACAGAACTGCTCGCATGCATTGTTTAATATAAGCTCAAGTTCCCCCGTCCTATATTATCTTTGCATTCTCATTATTCCTCAGTCTGCTTCTACAAAGTACTGATCTAACTCCCACAACAGACGTGGACACAGAAGCGAAGTACACAGTAAATTAACGACGAATTGGAAGCTCTTCCCTTGATTTAATACATATGATAAACTCATTACAACTTGAGAAATAAAAAGCAAAGCAGAACAAACGCCCCCTTCTCTGTCTACATAAATTCTACCTCCCATATCTTTGTGTCATTTTTAACTTCAGTAGTAACTGCTTTGGATGGGGGGGAAGGAGAAGAAAACATGTCTTTTACAGTCACCACGCAACAATGAGAAAGTGCTGGTTTGAAACAAAAAAATATGTAAAATTAAGCTTTACAAATAAGAAGCTGACACCACTACGTTAATCTAGTGCCACTGTTTACAGTTCAGTGCCTGGCAAAGTCTTTTGTGTAGAGCCTGGATGTTATCTCTAGGGATTTTTGGTTAATAAAGCATATACTGCTGACTAAATATCAGCTGACAATGACGAGCTAAAATCTTACAACTTGAAATTACTGACGCGGAAAGTAGTTCACTTTGTATCAACAATTTACCCCCTTAATTGCCAAGCACGCATCCTACCTTAACACCAACAGCAACATCGGTGACAATGCTGTAAAAAAAAGAGAGAAAAAAAACCAAGTCAACAATTTATCCTTAGAAAGCGAACTTTGCAAAGCAGTGCAATTAAAATAGCCAACAATTACCCCAATCAAGAAAACAGCCTCAAAGAACACAGCAGGGCTGAGGGCAAGCACAAAACCAACTTTCAAAAGCCAGAGTCCAAAGTCTCAAGTAAGCATGACTCCAAAGCAGCACTGCCAGGAAATCTATGTAGAGGAAATTCGGGTTTCTGTGATCACAGAGTGAAAGAATTTGCAAGTACAAAACTTTTCCATACACCCCTATTAACTAGGCAGCTAGTTCAGCAACACAGCCTTACCCTACAGATCTTACAGAAGAAAGCAATGAACACATTGCTTTAAATTAGCCTGTAAAAAAGGGCACATTGGCAGGTATGAAGTATAACCAGATACACCTCTATGAAATTGAACCAGGTACACCTATACGAAACTCTGCAAAGGGTTTATCAAGGCCCATCTTTTTCTTGGAGGTTGTGACATGGTAAATCACACCAAAAGGAACCTAAACCCGCACCAACTGAAAAGGCAAAACAAGGATACATGAAAGCATTCCACAGTGTAATACTCATTAATAACAAGCCTACTCAGATGGGCTTTTCAACTCCCATCATTACAACCACAACTAACCATAAAAAGCCTTTAGAACTCTCAGTTGAAAGGCTGTGCGCTTGCAACATACCAAAGAGATTGCTTCTCTGTCTGAAGAGGAGTAAACAACTCAATAGGGCATTAAGGAGCTGGAAGACGTCGTATTTACACTGAGGAAGGCTACAACTACCGGGTCGAACAAAAAGAAGGCCTGTGTAAAGAAGGCCTGTACTGCCCAGCCCTGGCCCTCTCTGTCCTGAATGGCTGCCTCCTTCTAAACCTTCCCTTCTATGGCCTTCACAGCGAGCCTCCGGCACGCAAAAAGGCATCTTTCTACCTGAGGAGGGGGAAGAAGCCGAAGGGCTTATTAGGCAGCTTCTGAAAACAAAAGAGCTCGACATCTGGCTCCTGCTGGTATCGCTCCTCCCCTCCAGCCAGCTCCAAAACAAACCCCAGCCCGAAGGGGCTCCCCACGGCTGAGGAGGGGGGAAACCCGGGGCCGGGGGCAGGCAAAGGCGGGACAGAACGACAGCGCGACGGGATGGAGGGGACAGATGGGGCAGATCGCGCTCCCCCTTTCCATGCGGCGCCTCTACACCAAGCAGAAGGCGGCCCGAAGCCCTCGGCGCCTCAAACGGCGAACGCCGCCGAGGGCCCCGCGCCGTGGAGCGGCGGAGCCCTTCCTCCCACCCGCTGTCCCGCGCCGGGAAGCCCGCCTCGTCCTCCAGCGCCGCCGGGGCAGCGGCCGCTCCCCACAGCCCCGGGGACGGCCCTGGCAGCGGGACAGGTCCCGGCAGCAGTGCCACGGCGGCGATCACGACTCACCCGTCCATCGCCGAGCAGCACAGACCGCGGGCAAGCGGGACCGGGGCGGCGCGGGCAGAAAATGGCGGCCGGGCCTGCACGGAAACGGCCGAGCGTTACCGAGCGCCGCGCTCCACTCGCGGCCCCCCTCCCGCGCCGGGCTGCCGAGCATGCGCCGTGCTGCCGAGCATGCGCCGCGGGCGGCGAGGAAGCCTTTGCCAGCAGCCGGGCGGGGAGGGCGGGAAGGGGAGGGATAACGGCGGCCATTGCCGCCCCGCGGTAACCGCTTCCCGCCTCAGGTCCGCAATTCCCCGCGCCGGGAGCGGGTCCTTTCTCCTCATGGAATTGTGCGGAGGCCGCGCCGGGCCCGGCCCCCCCAGGGAGCCCGCAAATGAGCCTTTCTAAAGGAGACATTAGGCCTGAAGCGTCTAACTTTGAGGTGTTAAACAGTGAGGTACTGTGGCTGGGGCTTGGAATTGGATGATCTTTAATGTCCCTTCCAACCTAAACCGGTCACAGAAACTCTCGGTAAACTTCTATAGGATTCGCTCTTGGAAATACACTTTTCCCTTCATTATTCATTATCCAGGTCTGGGTGTTTTGTCACAGATCTTACACAGAGTTTCTAGAAAGGGCTGTGTATGGGAACTGCATTCAAACCTGAAGTCAAAGGAAAGAATTAAGAGCCCAAAACTACAAGTGTATGTTCTATACCTGGAAAAATTCCACTGTGCTTTACTACCTGGGCCCCCCTCCAGGGAGGGCAGGGTCCCTGCTCACCCTCCTGTTGATGCAGCCCAGCACATGGGGGGTTTCTGGGCTCAGCACACACTGAAGCAGTTCATGTTCAGTTTCTCATCCACCAACACCCCCAAGTCCTTCTCCTCAGGCTGCTCTGAATCTCTTTTCTGCCCAACCTGCAGCTGTGCTGGGATTGCCCCGA
>JANRGW010027212.1:0-48235 GCA_024733675.1 Psilopsiagon aymara | reverse complement strand
GCCATAACTAAAAACATTGGTGTTATCAGTGCTGTTCTCAGGCCACAAGTCAAAAACACAGTGCTGCACCAGCTACTAAGAAGGAGAAAAATGGCCGCTACTGCTGAACCCATGACAAGATTCATTTCAAGAATCATAGAATGATAGAGCAGTTTGATTTGGAAGGGACTTTAAAAATATTCTGTTCCAACTCTTCTGTTATGGGCAGGGACACCTCCCACTAAAACAGGCTGCTCAAAGCCATATTCAGCCTTGCCTTGAATGCTGCCAGGGATGAAGCAGTCACAGCTTCTCTGAGCAACCTGTGCAAGTGTTCTCCAACTTTATGATGAAGAATTTTTTCCTAATATCTAATCTAAATCTACCTTCTTTCAGCTTAAAGCCATTTGCTACCCTTGGTTATGGGGGAAAATATTGTAAAGGAGCAATCTGTGAAGGCTACAGATTAGTTGTGGGGTTTGTGTATTTTTTTAAACAGAAATTGTGCTTCTGTTGAAGTCAACCTGGCTAAAAACCTTTTAAACCAGATATTTTTACTACATCCTGTAACAAGAATTCCACACAACATCCAGTAGCTGCTTCTCAAATTTGGACTTCCAGCACAACTTTCTGCTCTGGAGGTTTATACTGGGGGCTCAGAAAAGCAATCAGTTATATGTTTGCTGCGAACACAAAATGGATGAATGGCTCTCCAGACCACTCTAGCTGAATATGGGTGACTGAGCAGAGGAAGCACCACCACTGAGGATGCACTGGGGAGCTTAAACTGGCCTGTACTTGGGTGTTGGTTGCAAGATAAGTATGGACAGGAACAAAGAGGCTGCATGTCTCTCGCTGCCTCTCCTCACTGCCTGGCTCGCTGCAAGGGCTAAGGGGTCTGTGGTGGCCCATGCCAGTCAACTCCAACACTACAGCCAGAGCTCTCCCACCTGCCAAACCTGTGCAAATGCTGTGCATGTGCCTGTGCTGGAGTGCTGGGCTGCAAAGAGCTGTGGTGACAGAGGGGACAGACCTTGGGAGAAAAGAACAGGTTGGGGGGCAGAGGGATGTGATGGAGCCGGTTAGGGAACAGAGGAGAGGACAGAGCAGGAAAGCAGCTGGATGAGTTTTTATTTTACTTCTTCAAACGGAAAACCTTGTTCCTTGCTCCCTCCTGCAATAAAGGGGCTGTTGAGGCGCTGAAGGGGAAGAGGGAGGTATAAATAGAAAGGCAAAAGGGGCATTTGAAATAGAAAATGAATGCTAAGGAGGGTAAACCTGGAACTGGTTCAAAGCAAACTGCCTCCTAACTATGAGAGGGAGGCCTGTGAATCTAAACATGCTCTGCAATTTGCTGCAGCTTGTATCCTTTAATTTAGCCACTAGGTGTGTTTCTACAGAAATACAGAACTAAAAGTAATTCAGAGCATGTCAGGAAGTGAAGCTGAGTATGTGTTTATCGGGAGTCTTTGCCAGGTTGAAATACTCTTAACTACCTGTTTGGGAATACAGGTTTGGCAAAAAGCATAGCTAGAAAAAGGAAAAAAAAGATTTTTTTTTTTTTTCTTCAGAGCTCCTCAGTCATTAGTGAGATGTGCTGGAAGTGTTAATGTATTCCTATTTCAGAAGTTGGTTCAGGAAGCTGGGTGTGTTCAGCCTGGAGAAGAGAAGGCTGCATGGGGACCTCATAGCTGCCTTCCAGTATCTGAAGGGGGCCTATAGGGATGCTGGGGAGCAACTCTTCATTAGGGACTGTAGTGAGAGGACAAGGAGTGACGGGTTCAAACTTAAACAGAGGAAGTTTAGATTGGGTATGAGGAAGAAATTCTTTAGTGCAATAGTGGTGAGGCACTGGAACGGGTTGCCCAGGAAAGCTGTGAATGCTCCATCCCTGATGGTGTCCAAGGCCAGGTTGAACATAGCCTTGGGTGATATGTTTTAGTGTGAGGTGTCCCTGTGCATGGCTGGGGGGTTGGAACAAGATGATCTTAAGGTCCTTTCTGACCCTAACTATTCTATGCTTCTATGATTAGTGAGCTGTGCTGGAAGTGCTAATGTACTGCTATTTCAGAAATTGGTTCAGGAGCTACCACCACAGGGCAGCAACGGAACTGCTTGAGAAGCTGCAGAAAAGAAGCTTTTCAATTTAGGAATAGTCACAGTAATATTGAAATATATCTTGAAATACACCAATACTTATTGAAATATACCTCTTCCATATTGAAATACAAAAATGCAAAATCTGTGTTAGATTTTTGCATTCATTCGCTTGAGGCGGGGGGAGGGTTTAGCGGTTTAGTGGTAACCCATAGACAACTTCATTGATTTTAGCATTTATTCTGTAAACAGCATTCAGAGACCAGTGAGGCTAAAGGCCTGATTATCCTGCATCCCCTTATATAATGAGGAAATGAACCATTGCAGAGATGTGTGTTGGAATGAGAGCTGAGGCGTCCTCTGGCCTGACACTGGTTCTTCAGGTCCTGCCAGCACTTTGAGTCATCTGAGATGTGAGTCTTCTGCTGATGTCAGGGATAATTTGCATAAAGTCACTGCCCTGGAATCTCTTTCATGGATTAGATCCACAATGCGGGATGAAGCACTGTCGTGGTTTAAGCCCTGCCGTAACTCACACAGTCACTCTCTCACTCCCCTCCCTTACTCCCCCCACGATCGCAGAGAGATGGGGAGGAGAATCAAAAGAATGTAACTCCCACAGACTGAGATAAGAACAGCCCAGTAATTAAGATATAACAAAAACCACTACTGCTACCACCAATGATAGTAATGATAAGGGAGATAATAAGTGAAGAGAATACAACCTCTCACCACCCACTGACCAATACCCAGCCCAACCTGAGCAGTGATCTAACCCATCCGGGTAACTGCCCCGAGTTTATACAATGGGCATGATGTGCTGTGGTATGGAATACCTATGGAATACCTCTTTGGTCAGTTTGGGTCAGGTGTCCCATCTCTGCTTCCTCCCAGCTTCCCCTCCTCCCTGGCAGAACATGAGACTCAGAAAGTCCTTGGTCAGACTAAATGTTACTGAGCAGCAACTAAAATCATTGGTGTTATCAGTGTTGTCCCCAGGCCAAAAGTCAAAACCACAGCACTGCAGCAGCTACGAAGAAGGAGAAAAAATGACTGTTACTGCTGAATCCAGGACAGTATCCACCCCTTATTCCATACCATTTACATCATGCTCAGATCCCACATTTTTAATATACCATTACTCTTATCTCATAAATGTACATATATAGATATACATACACACACACAGAGAAGGAGAGATCATTCCTTAGTGCATGGACCAATTTCTATATAGCTGATGAGTCCATTCAGTTCATGGTATCTGGTTCCATCTCTTGTAACAGTCTCTCAGAGTAGGAGAGGCTGTGTGCAGTGTTGGATCGTTGTCTTTACCTCAGATCTCATCTGGTTTCATCAAAGTTCATTCTTTTTTGGGATGACGGTTGGAGAGAAGTCAGGGCCAGTTGCTGGTGACCTGAAGACATCTAGTTGGTGAGCTATAAAAGTATTACACAGCAGGGTACAGCATACAATTGAGTTCATTGCCTGTTTTCCCCTAAAATCAAATCCCCTTGAGGTACACATCGGACTTCTCCATCTTCTTCCATTACCCACCAAGTACATCCAGGTCCCTGAGCAAAAGCAATCCCACGAGTGGGTTTGCCTTTACCTGAAGCAGGAATAACCCAAACTGTCTTCCCCAGAAAATTCTTTATGTGCACCACAGGAACTTGGTCCCCCTCTACAGTATGTAAAAGTTCTGGCTGTGCTGGCCCAGCCCTGTTGGCAGATCCTGTGGTGTTGACCAACCAGGAGGCTTTTGGTAAATGTGTATCCCAATGTTTGAAAGTCCCACCACCCATTGCTCTGTTACAATACCTTATAGTGATACAAGAACATCTGCAAATAATAATGCAATTTGTAAAATGTAAAAACTAACATTTCTTAATGTCTGAACCAAACATAGTCACAAGTCACCTAATAGTCTGGAATGGGGACATCTGCAACCTTTCGAACAGGACAGGTGAACAGAAAACTGATGTAGTTTCCTGAGGAACCCATTTCTGGCTGTTGTGCTTAGTCATCAAAACCTCTCAACATGCTGAAAGGCAATTAGCTGCCATTGGGTATGTCCTGAAAATCTGTGGTGACCTCCTGGATATCAAAGGCACTAATTCAGATTTAGAAGAATGAGGTTACTGCTGTGTCTGCTTCCCTGGGCTTTTGGTTGGGATTGTGAGTAGAGTGGGTTTTGGTTCAATTTGATAGATGATTCTGGGCTCCCATGGTACGGACAAACCTGGCAAACATTATGCTGAAGGGCAAGGGGTCTGAGTGTTGTTGTCAAAATATAAAATTAGAAGTACTTCTGTGCCAGCAACAGAGACTAATGGCAAAAATGTGACACTTTTAGCTTCATTTCTGCTCTAAATGTGGAGACACAAAAGGGAGAAAAAAGATTTATGCTGTTCTGAAGGTATAATAGGCACTAGCACATCCAAGCAAACAGAAGTGAGCAGTAGAGCTACTGGTTTTGCTTTTCATCTCCATGATTGTCAATAACCATCAGAGGGTCCATTTGCTGAAAATCCCCTAATGAAAAGATGATGTTGTCATGAGAGCAAGCACATATCTCAGCCTGAATCTGCACACCTGATGGGAAACAGAGCTCTGTGTACATGGGATACAGCCTGGGAGACACAGTCTCCACCTCTGGATAACAGCATGTCAGATGATCCAGTTAAGTATGGCCTTCCCATCAATTCTTTCTTGTCATATTGGTCTGAGGAAGGATTTTTCTAGAGGCTCTAGGTACTACACTCTGTTTTGCTTCACTGAGATTAGGGGATTTTGTGTTCTGCTATGAAACAAATTTTTCTAAATTTAGGTCCCATCCTCATTAGGGGGAACACTCTGATTTCATTCCATTCTGGCTGAATTTCCTCCCTAACCTGTAGGCTTACAAATGCAGGATGGCATGAGCTATCTGTGAAAGAATTAGATCTGTCTAACTATTCTTTCACTACTTTTGGTGTTTGCCTCTACCTCTTCTGTATCTGATTATTTGGAGATGTGGTCTTTTGCTTCCCTGACCTTGTCTAAGGCAGCCAGCCCCTTTTCCTTCTCACATTTCACATCCCATGGGAAGTGGGATTCCGGTCAGTTCACAGTAGGTCAGGAGGCTGAGTAGCTGCTTATTGTAGCTGTTCATGGTAAATGTGCTCCTACTTTATTGAATAGTTCTTCAATAAAGCACCTTCAGCTTGGGCAAGAACATCCCGGTACTCAGTTCAGACACCCCTGTAATCTGGCTGCTAAAGGTTATTTAGGGTAATGGTGGCTACAGCTAAAGCTTGGATGAGGGTGAATATTTGACGTGACAGATGATAGGAAGGAGCTATCAACCTCACCACTGCTGTCATCCCAAGGAAGAGCACCTCACTGGGGGTTGGTGAGAAGATAATTTTTGGCAGGTGTTAACAAAGTTGATCTGAGTATATTCATGAGGAGGATTTATAGGCGTGACTAAGCTGAAGCTAGAGTCAAGATCTGCCTTTTTTCTTTAAAAGATATATTAGTCTTTTTCAAAGCCAGGTTTTGGGACTCCTGGCTCAAATACTGAAAGCAGAGTCACACTGAGACCCCCTTATCAATGTCACATCCACCCACACAGAGCTGCAAAAGCCAGTTCTCTATGCATCCCAGTCTATAAGCCGCGCTTCCCAATGAGCCCTCATGGAACTTCCTACTGTTGGCACCTTCCCCACGTTTCCTGAGATTGAAAGGAGTCTTGATTTACATCAAGTTTCAGACTAAGCACATTGACATCAAAGCAATGGAAATCAGTCCCCAGTAAGTGGTTTATAAACGCAACCTAAGTATTTTGAATCAAAATAGTTCTTTCAGCAATGTTGCAAGGGTATGTCTGCTGTCCTTATTATTGTTAGTTTCTGTCTTAAAAACATGGCCAAGTCACTAAATCCACTCTTCAAATCATTAAAAAAAATGCTTCTACTCCTGAAACACCAGTAGATTTTTCCCATTCCTTTTTGCATGATATTACTTGAAGAGGATACTAATCTAAACAAGAAAAGTATATACAGATTATGTGACAGAAAGGACAGAGGCATCAAGTGAATACCAGATGTCTGACTTTTAAAGTACTTAACTGAAATGACAAAGGTATATGAGTTTGGTGGACACTTCTTTTAGCAAATGTGCTCATATCTCCAAGCTAGCAATGACTACATTTCCTTTACAATCTGGGAGAACAGTCTGTTGCAGTACTGGCACATCTATTGGCTGCATCAAATAACATAAACACAAAGATACAAGGAAGGAGGAAGGAAAATTCAATGGCTTTTGAAATAAACCTTTTGTGTTACTGGGCATCTGAAACTTCTTGGAGCATGTGTGCATAAACACAGCACAGAAAAAGAGAAATAAGGCTGGAATACATACTTTGTATTACAATTCACCCAAACAACAGAATTATTTTAAACCCAGTCTCCGTCCAGGTTTGACTCTTACAAATGGATCTTGGATAACTGATCAGCTGAACTAAAACCATCACTGCTGGTTTTAACACAGGAGCTGATACACTGAGGCGTAAGCTCTGTGCCTCAGAGAAATCTTATCTTCTTGATGGATATGAGCCTAAATGCAGAAGGTCATGCTTGCAGCAGACCCAATGCCAAACCAGAGGGAAGATGATTGCTGAACATGTGCAACAGTGTGCTTCCTCCACAGGTGCACAGGAAGACCTGAGACAGCAATGGTGTATACTTACAGACTTATCCAGAATAGAGGTAAATTTTCCCACATGCCATGCTAAGAGGAGAAGTCTTTTCCCAGATGGACGCTCCTTTCCTCCCAAGGAGAAAGACAAGATCTACTCTTCCCATCATTAGTGAATGAGCCAGGAGAAGTTTTGTTTCACTCCACCAAAGAAACCTAGGTAGAGACTCACAACAGGAAATCATTAGATCTGATCCGGAATTATATTTCCTATGCATCTGTTCTCAAAACAGTATACGTTCAGTAAATTCTCCTTTTCAGTTTCAGCTTATCTTTTGAAAACATGTCATTTAAATACGCCTTTTCCCTTGCACTTGGTTTACAAGAAAGCCTCCAAACTAAAAAGAGTGAAAAAACACTCAGCCGTCACTGAAAATCTTCCTATGAGCAATGTTGTTACAAAAAAAAAAAAAAAAAAAATCGCATTTTTTGTAACAGCTGTAGGCAATGCCACAACCTTTTCACTGTGGTTAAAAACGGCTGGTGGAATGTACCTCACTAGTGAAGTAAGTGAAACTGAATAAATATTCTGCAAATTGCTCTTCACAGTGAGACTTCTGTCTAAGCAAAAGCTTATGTTATTGTCCAGACAGTATAAGGGAACTTTCTAGCACTGCCCTTAGAAAAGACATATTGCATAGACCAAATCCAAACATCAGCATGCTAAGTGTAGTAAATGCAAGTAAACCAGGGGTGCTTCCCTTTCATTAGACTTTCTCTCTGACCTCCGGATGACAAGGGCATAGGAAAAGGAAGCAATTTTTCTTCTGTCCTGGGGGAAGGAACATTTGAAAGAGATTTCCTGTGATTGGACTGCATCATCTTTCTGGTGCCTGAATTGAAAATCAGACCACCTTTAAGCGGTGGTAAAGACTACCTTTACTTAGCATCCATCACAAATGCTTGTCTACTTTTAACCGATATTACTTGTGTTAGTTTCACGAAACTTTAGGTGAGTATTGCTTGTAGCTGGATAGGATCACTCAAAATATTTCAGCATTTCAGAGAAATAAGATGCCTTAGTGCAACAACTGATTCAAAGTCAATCCTTCTGTTCTCCTTAAGTATTAAACTGTTTCCAATCTTTCTCTTGCCAGAGGCTGTAAAGGTCACTTAATAGAGTTGAATACTGTACACTTCTTCAAGCACTTGTTTGAAAATTTGGAAAGAGCATGTCATTTCTACCCAATGATAAGTTCAAAAATACATTCAACACCTTGGTTTGTGTCACTGTAAGCTGTCATATGCATCACAGAAGTAATTCTTCCTGTGTATTTCCAATCCTTTTCAGTTGTGGCTTGTTTAATTATGCCAGGGCATTATGTCAAACCCCTTGTTCTCAGAGACGCAGGTTCCCAGGGGGCAGTTGGGAATGGCCAGCAAGCCAGAAATCAGTGCCGGACCTCTCCAGACTTCTCTCTGTGGTGCTCTCGCTCTAAGGGCAGTTTATGTTTTCATATTTCTTACCAAAAATCCTTCCTGATGTGCAGCTGACCTTTCCTTTTGTTCTAGCTGGATGAATAGGGTGCCTTGGTCTTCTTTTTTTGCCTTTTCACTTTTGCAGGCTCCTGTACTGTAAGAAAGCACCCACCACAAGTATAATTGTTTATGTAAATAGTTTACATGGTTATCACAAACGTCATTATGTCATATAGAGCACCAGTTCCATGAAAAGTGAAACATTGAGTGGGAAATGAAGGTAAAAGTGTGTGAGAACAATTGACTCCTACACTAAGCAATTGTCCAATAATGCATTGCTGAATTCTTTTAGATTTGGCATTCTCAAATGTTATGAGATTTATTCTGAAGCTAAGGTTGAGGATGTACTTAGTCATCTTTCTCAGAGAAACAAACACATCTTACATTTACAGGTGATGCTGGACTGCGGAAGCTTGAGGACATGGTTAGTCATCTTTTTCAGACAGGTCTTACACTTATAGGTGATTCTGGACTATGGAGTATCAGGGTAGAATTTGGTATCAGTGTTAGGATTTCAGGGAGGCAAAACATGAAGAAATAAAAGCTAATACGTTCACAAAAAGTAATATTTATTTCTTTTCCTTTGTGCAAATTGGATAGGTCAAGCTGAAAGTTTCACAGAGTTCAGAGACCTAGTGTTAAGACTAAAACTAGGACATGCATGGGTTGTAGCTCTGTTGGAGGATCAGACTGGGAAATATGGACAGGATATAGTGGAAGGAAGGACCTGAGAGCAGATTGCGTATGGGGCTGTTGCTTGAAAATATCTTAGGAGTACACTAACGCTTTGAGTTTTGTATTATCACAAGTCCCTTGAGCTGTTTTTAGGAGTTAGGCAAATCAGGAAAATCAAGAGGTATGGAGAAATGGGGAATTCAGGAAGGATTAGCTGTGCTGTAAGGAGAGCTGGCGCGTGATTGGGTCCACTTCTTCAGAAAATCACTACAGGACAATGAACAAACATTTGAATGGGATAGAGGCAGCAAGAAATGAATGGTCACCTGTGATGGGGATATTCAGGATGAGTTTCCAAACAGAGCTGAGAGGAAATAGGCATCAGTTACAGGCATGGCTTTAGGTCTTTCATTTTAGTGGTCCATAAAGTAGGCCTGGGGGTTATAATTAGGATTCAGGCTTCAAGAAGGGGAACTGAGGTGACAGAGGTGTTTAGGGGAATCTCCCAGTTTTTGTTTCTCTTTTTTTTTTCTTTCATATATAGACTGAGATGAGGGTTAAGAAAGGGACACAAAAAAAAATTAAAGCGAAAGAAGAGTTTGAAACTGCAGAATAATCTTGATTTGGGACTGGTAGTAACACTTGGTCCCACAATTACTTTTAAGTCTGGATTTCATGTTTGTTGCTTGACTTAGATTGAGAACAGTATTAGGTGTTGGTCCAGGTAAAAAATTATATAGAGGAAGAAATTCAAAAATTGGCCACAGATACGTTGAAAGTTAGTATTGCCGTTATTCCCAAGCTATTTCTACCTGAGGGTCATAGGTATCAATGGCATATGGTTCAGATTCAGAGTATTGCTAGTATTAGAATTAGCAGTACTGTGGTATTTGAGGGAAGAAACAAGCATGGAAGTGTCAAGTTCTGCTTTAATACCACTGAACAAGAGTTTCAGTTTCTAAAAATCCTCAAATCAGGATGATGATGAGGTTTGAGTTTCACAGAGGTCACCAGACCAGATCTAAAACTGTACCTAAAACAAGAGCTATGATTACAGTTGAAGTTCAGGCTGAGATAAATAAAAGAAAGGCTCAGAAAAGCCTAGCATCCTAAGTTAGGAACTTCTGTGGCTTACTGCATATTTTTAGAGCTCAGGCTTATGGGGTGGGTGAGGCAGTGTCCCAGATTTTTGGTGATACTCTGTTAAGAAATGGAAAGTGAGAAAGTGAAGGTCAACAAAAGCCAAAATCAGAAAACATGAAGAGATAAAGTTAAGCAGCTTGTAGGCAGTGCTTGAACCTGGCCTGATGGCTTTTCTAAGCCTTATCCTGAGTAGCCACCACTCTCCCATGCTCCATGGCTCTTCCCAAATCCTTCCCAGTGCTAGTGTCCCAGGCAGGGACAGCCTTGGACTCGCCTGAGGAGTATGCATAAAGAAGCTGGGGAAGGGGAATTGTATGGGAGTTACATACTCTCCCAAAAGTGGGGATGACCCTGGGCTCACTATCAACTGCAGCTCAAATCATGCTTTGAGATGGACCTCTTCTGTCCTAAAGCTGTGCTGGCAGCATTGGCTCCTCCTATGGCTTCTCCAGTGCTTCAACCTATCCTATTCCAAATCCTAGCTACATTTCTAACTTCAGTTTCAGTTGCACTCACTGACTCCAATGACTTAAAGCAAGTCGGAGGTGAAAGCTGCAACCAGCTGTGCTTTATGTATGGCTGCTGTCTTGAATGCACTCTGCTAGAGCATCTCTCAAGTCAGGACCCTGCTGCTACCCCTGGATCCTAAAAATATCCCTACAAGCTTCTGGCCGAAAAGCAGTAAGTAAATCCACATTTGAAGTTATGCATAAGGTAAAACAGCATCTGCTCTGAACCCACTTATAAACATAGTTTATGGAACTCTCTTGGCCCTCAATGTAAGGCCCTCCCAAACCCCAGATTAGCTCTGCCCTACTGTGCCTTGGAGACCCTGCGGAAGCCTGAGCGCCAGACTCACAGCACAGCCTCATGTAGGTAGCAGCCTGCAGTGCATATAGTCTCTGATTCTGTCTGTTCTTTCCCATAACTATATGGCCTTAATCATAACCAAATGTTAACTGAGCCTCTTGATCCCCAAAGTTTTGCGGACTGAAGTAGTAAGAGGAACAGGTTTGGCACTGTTCCTTACTTCACCCTCAATGGCGATTAAGCACAAGATTTTACTTTGATTTCTGATCCTGGCTGTAAATTAGCAAGACAAGCATTAATTTAAAATTATGCAAAAAGATCCCAAGACAAGTGCTTAAGGAGCTTTTGATTTAATTAAATGCCTTTCAGGTGTGATGCCAATGACACTGAAGATTTTTCTTTATCACAGTCAAACCAACACATAACGTACCCCTAGATACAGCTTTAGTCTCAAAACAGCTGGGGATCTCAAGCCTAAAATTACAAAAAGAGCCATTTGGACATCAGACCTCAAATTGCATTGTAGACCACTTACCACTTTTCATTGCCAGAGCTTTTTAATAAACAAAGCAACATTCTGAACTCCAGACTTAAATTAACATAAACAAAAATTTCAATATGCAAAAGGGTTTAAAACAAATGTTAGGAAAAGCTCCTCACTGTGCCTCATGGCCCATTTTTCCTCATCAGAGATGTAATTGTCATTGACTGCTGGTTATGGATCAAAGCTTTGCCAAATGAATGACAAATTTAAAACTAATACTGAGACTCATGCTGTGATCAGTCACAAATTTCACTCTTAAACATCTTTATGTGTGGAAATATTAGCCCTTATCTGGGCCTTGTAACATAAGAAAACAGAAAGGTTAAAGTATTGCAAGCACTCTTGTTGGAAACAGCCCCCAGGGTATTAATAGCATTTCTTCACAGGATAATGATTTCTGAAAAACAGAGCTCTAATCTAAGGATTTTGTTATTCCTTCCACATTCTAATGCTATCTAGAAATTCTAATACATTCCATTGTTTTGCGAACATCATTCTTTTATATGGCAGGTTTTGTACTGTACGGGTAGCATAATTTGGGGATTTCTGGTAAGGGGGAATTATTTCTCAGCCTACATTTAAGCATCAAAACTGGGTGCTTAAAAAACCTAAACACATAGCAAAGTCCATGCATGTGCAAGATCCCAAATTTATCTTTTTGTCCAAAACTTACCAGGACTCTAGTTTCTCTTAGACTGAACCCAACTCTACTATAAAGGTTAGCTCCCATAACACCAAAATCTTCAGGTTCAACATCTTTATTAGTGATGTGGACAGTGGTATTGAGTGCACCCTCAGCAAGTTTACTGATGACACCAAGCTGTGTGGTGCAGTCAACACTCTGGAGGGAAGGGATGGGATCCACAGAGACCTTGACACGTGTGAGAAGTGGGCCAGTGCCAGCCTCATGAAGTTCAAAGCGAAGTGCAACGTCCTGCACCTGGGTAAGGGCAATCCCAGGCACAGCTACAGGTTGGGCAGAGAAGAGATTCAGAGCAGCCCTGCGGGGAAGGCCTTGACGGTGTTAGTGCATGAGAAACTCAATATGCGCCAGCTGCAGTGTGCGCTTGCAGCCCAAAAAGCCAACAGTATCCTGGGCTGCAGCAAAAGGAGCATGACCAGCAGGTCAAGGGAGGTGATCCTGCCCCTCTACTCAGCTCTTGTGAGACCTCACTTGGAGTATTGTGTACAGTTCCGGTGTCCTCAACATAAGAAAAGCATGGAGCTGCTGGGGCAAGATCAGAGTGACATTTTCTAGGGTGAGGCACTCCTGCCCATGCAGGGGGGTTAGAACTTGATGATCTTAATGTCCTTACCATCCAGACCATTCTGTGATTCCATGATCTTTTGAAAAAGAGAGAAAAAACAGTGGCTTCTATACTGAGATAACTCCTAACCCTCAGCCTACTGCACCAGGAACACCAGCCAACACGGTAGACCACCTAATGCAGTAGTAACATAACCACTTTACTAAAAATCAGGGGGGCAAAGTTTCCTGCTGTAGTCAAACAGCCACCCTTGGTACCTGGACAGAGAGTTGTTAAATGTCACCTCCACTTCTTCCACAGCTGATTGAGATGTCCCACATGGACAGAGACTGCAAGTTGAGGAAAACAGACATAGGATTCCTGCGGCCATGCTAATTTACACACGATTTCTGTGACAACAGTCACAAAGAGACCTCCGAACCTCTGCACAAATCATGCAGATCCTGCAAAAAACAGGGTGGCTGGAAGCAGCTTGTTGGCATGGCTGTTTGGCAGCAAAAGAGGTCAGGGTATCTGCCCCTAATGAGCTGTTTGGTGCTGTCAAGGTACTGCAGAGTAGTTTTGGGATATTCTTGGTTATTTTTTTGATGTAACACTATATTACTGTATTCTCCACATCTGTTCTTTAGTTTGGGGTTGTCTGGTTCTTTAAAGTCTTTTTTCTAAACTATATTTTCATTGAAATGATAGGCTGGATCCCAGGACCAAGCCTATCTAGGAAGATGTGATTGCATGGTTGCAGAAAGCGAAGAGGCAAGGCTGTGACATACATGATGAAAGGAGTCTTCTTAAGGTGCAGAAAGCTTCTAAAAAGCAAGATTTCTTTTCATTACAAGTGATACAAGAGGAAGATCATGGCTGATTCTGGATATCTGAGAACCAGGATGGGTGAAATATTGTTGTCACTTCAATAAGCTCTGAAAGAAGCTTCTACATGCTCAAAGGGGTGAAAGAGCAACTTAAAAAGCCAAACCCACAAGGTGCATCCCAGGAGGAGGTGCAGAAGATGAAGCAAAGAAACAGCACCTGGACTAAGGGGGTTGTTCAGCCCCCTTGCTCCTTGCTCCCACTTTTATCCTACTAAACTATTGCATCCACCACTGGGCCCTGTGTGACAGTCATCTCTCATCCCACCTCAGCAGGGGAGTCCTACTCTATTGGCTGCCGCTGTGGGTGATGCATGCTGTGAGCAGGCGCTTACTGCATCCCTATAACAAACCACATTCCCGGCTGGATTACTCATACTTCACTGGCTGCTGGTTTTCTTCATGTGCATTCATTTGCAAGCCACTAAACGAGACACAAAGCCGTCTGCAAAATTAGGTCACGTGTGTTGCCTTGTCAAGACATTGGGCTTGCCAAAATCAGGATTTTCCTTACATCATGATGGAGTTCTTAGAGCTCCACCCGTGGTAAAATGAAAAAGAAATAAAAAGGGAAAAAAGAAAAAAGGAGAAAAAGAAAATAAACCATTCCCTACACCCCAAAACCTGTGGTACCAAGTAATAAAGATGAAGTCAGATCCTGTGACACTTCTGTGAAATACTGAAGTAACGTCCTTTGCTGTGACATTTAATTGCTGGCACAAGCAGATGTTTCTTACCACACTAAACTCTCTTCTCTACCAGCTAAGCTGCATGTGGAAAGCAACTCCATTTTACACAGAATATTGTTTTTGTCCGGCAGCATCTTTTCCTTTCATCTGAACATGAACTGACCCCTGGGATCAGAGAGCAGATAAGCATTGACTCAAAACAGATGCCAAACTGTCCAGATGCTGACATGCACCCAGGACTTCAGGATCAGGATATCCAGCACTTCTGCCTTTCCATGAACTGCACATCCTTCCTGAGCTCAGGACTCTGGCTGCCTTTCAGGAAGAACGTTTCAGGTTCAGTGGGGTGAGAAAGGGTGTGAGATGAGGCATTCTGGGAGGCAGCCTAATCCTACAGTGGAGCCAGGGAATGAGAACTTGCAAAAAGGATGTTGTTGGAATGTTTCTGTTACAAAGCAAAAGTTTACACCATGACAATCTCCTGATAATAGAGAAAAGCCAGGCAGTTTGACTGAGTGCTGCTGCGAAGTAGGCAAGTGCCTCATACTGGGCAGAAGGAGAAAACTGTAGCACGTCAGAGGCTGTCCTGAGACACAGCTGGGAGATTTCAGTTTCGATGGAGGAAAAATATCAAGACAGGGGCAGCCCTACAATCACTGTGTATGGATCTAGATTTCACTAGAGTTTGCAGGGAAATCATATGTTCACCAAACATGAAAGATTAAACAAATGGACAAGCTTTTGCTCTCTAGTTCAGGTTGCTGTCATCCTGCACCAGGAGGCTGAGATACTAGAGGTGTGGTTGGAGCACCACTTCTGGGCAGCAGGACTGGCACCATTTTTCCCACTAGGGTAGGGTGAGGGCAGGCAGTAAAACTCTCAGTCTGGCTTCCTCTGAACTGTTACATACAGCCTCTGTGCAGGCTGTGAACAGCGTCACAAAATTACTTTTAAGAGCAGTGACCCAGAGCCTTTGCAATATCAAATGAGTATCTGCTGTGTAGCACTGAAGGCCACTAGTATTTTTGCCTGGCTGCCATCCCTCCTGCAGCACAAGAACAGGAATACCAGCTAGAAACAGGCAAGGTCATGAGTGATTTATTTTTCCTTCCTTCTAAATTTCCTTCTTTCCTTTCCTTGCACAGTAGCCTAGCTGCTGGGACCAGAGGGAGCACGCTGACAAGGTCTGCATCGTGAGCATGTTCTGGATAACCAGAGCTGGCTGTTTCACACAAACCTGGGCCAGATCACAGCCACAAGCAGAATTCATCTGAATCATAGAATCAACTCAGTTGGAAACGACCTTTAAGATCATCAAGTCCAACTGTTACCCCAGGACTGCCAAGACCACCACTAAATCATATCAGTGAAGGCCTCATCTACACGTTTTTTTAACACTTCCAGGGACAGGGACGGTGATTCATCCCTTCCCTGGGCAGCTTCTTCCAATGCCTGAGCACCCTCTCCACAAAGAATTTTTTTCTAGCACCCAAACCAAACCTCCCATGGCACTGCTTCAGGCCATTTGCTCTTGTCCTGTCATTTGGTACTTGAGAGAAGAGACCGACCCCACCTCACTACAATCTCCTTTCAAGTACTTGTAGACAGCAGTAAGGTCCCCCCTGAGCCTTCTCTTCTCCAGACTAAACACCCCAGGTCCCTCAGCCGTTCCTCATCAGACTTGTGCTCCAGATTCTTCACCAGCATTGTTGCCATTCTCTGGACCCGCTCCAGCACCTCAATGTCTTCTTTGTAGTGAGCCGCACAGAACTGGGCACAGGATTTGAGGTGTGGCCTCACCAGTGCCGTACAGAGGGATGATCACTGCCCTGGCCCTGCTGGCCACACTACCGCTGATACAGGCCAGGATGCTTCTGGACTTCTTGGCTGCCTGGGCACAAGCTGGCTCATGTTCAGTGGCTGTCTGTCAGCAACCCCAGGTCCTTTTCCATGAGCAGATTTCTGGCCATTCTTCCCAAGCCTGGAGCATAGCATGGGGTTGTGTTGGCCCAAATGCGGGACCCAGCACTTTGCCTTGTTGAGCCACATACTGCTGGCCACAGACCATCCATCCAGCCTGTCCAGATCCCTCTGCAGAGCCTTCCCATCATCCAGCAGATCAGCACTCCCACCCAACTTGGCTTTGTCTGCAAATTTACTGAGGGTACATTCAATCTCCCCATACAGATCATCACTGGAGATATTAAACAGCGCTGGCCCTAACACTGAGCTCTGAAGGACACCATTAGGGACTGGTTGTCAACTAGATGTGATGCCATTTACTACCACTGTTTGGGCTCAGCTATCCAGCCAGTTTCCAGCCCCATGAAGAAACCACCTATCCAGCCCATGAGCAGCAAATTTCTCCAGCAGAACACTGTAGGAAGCAGTGTCAAATGCTTTACTTAAGTCCAAAGAGACAATGTCCACCTCTTTCCCTCATCAACCAGGTGGGTCACCTTATCATAGAAGGAGATTAAGTTGGCCAAGCAAGAGCTGCTCCTCATGAATCCATGCTGACTGGGCCCAATCCCTCCATTTTACCACACGTGCTTTATGGTGTTACTTAGAATGATCTGATTCATGATATTTCCCGCCACTGAGATCAGGCTGACAGGCCTGTAGTAGTAGTCTGGGGTCTGAAGTTTGAGCAGATGTATGCATAATTGTGATGAGAAATTCAGCTACAGCAAAACTGAAGGTCTAACTTGGATCCAAATTGTGCATGTGAAAACCTTCATTGGTATTACCTGACAGGCAGATGAAGCAGCACCGTCAGTTTAGTTTCACCCCTGTTGGAAGAGTGCAGGCTGGTGCACCAATCAGCAAGGTCAAGCCACTCTGAGCTGGCATTTCAGCCCAAGCAATGGAGTAGTAGTCTGCTTCAAGTGCCATTTTAGTTAGTATTAATGGTTTTGCCCTTCACTCTATCCATCAGACTTATTTTTTTCTTTTCAAAGGAAGTACGTTAGTTCTAACTGCAAGATCCACGTAGTATGATACTCTCTTATATCTGGATTGTAGACATAATAATTATTTTCAGCTACTGTAGCTCTGCCTCCATCGGTTGTGGTGAAGCTATGCCAGGAATTAACTTCAATCAGTGTTTTTACGAGTATCTCTTAATATTCCCGTATTATTTGGGTGGCTGGGGCTGGAGGGATGATACTAGGCATTTCATTTTCTTACTAATGATTATTTCATAGTGTTCCTTTGCAAGGCAGAAGTCTGGGGGGAGTAGCTTCCAGAAGGGCTGGATTACTCTCCCTTTTATCTTTCCATGAGAGATTTTGGAGGGAGAAGCAAGCAGCTAGGCAATGCCACTTTGTCTCTGCAATATTCTTGCTATCATCTGGTTCTTCAGGCAGATAGCTCCTCTGGCTCTGCCACAGATGTGTCTGATCACAGACTCTTCACCACTTCTACTTAAAATTCTTGTTTTGCAAAACCAGGTTTTGAATAACCTTGTTGTTTATTACGAAAAATGTTTAAAGACCCCTTCTGTTGGATGAACTGTTCCAGAGCTGCTCTTTCTCCCCATGGAAGCTTTGCCTTATCTCTAGCATCTATGACAGGAGTCATTTTCCCCTTCCACCAACTAATAGAAAACGATAACTTGTTTTCTAGGAATGGAGGAGTCTGGAGGAAGTGCTTCTGAGTTTCTTAGAAATCTGATAACAGGATTAGCTACCAACCATGAAAATACATATGGCCTTAAGTGTTGTTGTTGAATATCTCACAGATATCAAGCACAACTGCTGACCCCAGTGTGTAAATGCTGAGAGGGTTACCTATGGGGTATGACCTTCCTTGGGAGCGGTTTTGCAGGTTGCCTTGCAGGTCCTGTGCTGCTCCCCGAAAGTTTGGAAGTGTAACTAAAATATAGCGATACATTAATTGAGTAAAGACAGCATTAGCTTATATGAGACTAAACTGTCTCATGAACACAGCTGAAATATCTTTGCAAGGTAGAAGAACTTTCCCTGAATATCTTATTCTCATATGCATCTTCTTGTTTGTTCTGAGAAGGTCTGACTACATGCATGCACACGCATAAACAAACACAAACATTTAATGCTATTTTCTCTTGAAATAACAACAAACATGCTATTAATGTCAATAGAAGGTGATCAAGCCGCTATTAGGGAAAGGAAATGCTTTACAAGTTGAAAATGTAAAATACACTTGTTTATTTTGCTTCTCATTTTGGTGTCTGTGAATGTGATGTCTGAGGTAATGAGCTCTGTGACACTGTAGAAGTATCTGTCACTTCTACTTAGGGATAAATTGTGTATGTTTAGGTGCATCTGAAATATGCACATTTCCAGGCACATTTTGCTGTCACAGAGAGCAGTAGTGAAACTTCCCTTAATCTGAACAGGAGCAGGATCAGACAGTGGTATCTTAATACTTGCAATTTACAATGCACAGGGTTTGAAAGCAAATAGCTGTTCATCATTGCTCTGAATCTGGTCATCATGCAAGCAACAGAGGCTTGAAACCTCAGCCATCCTCTTGTGTTCAAAATCTGGACACAGACAGTCACCTCAGAAAAAATGCAGCCTTTTTAGGAGAAGATCAAAGAAAAAGGGGTTTGTCTGAAGTTTGTCTTTTGGTCCCCAGAGGATGATTCTGAGAATGGTTATGAGCTTTCGGGTCTTCTTCCAAAACTGGTACGGAAAAAGGTTAATCATCAGTTGTTTGGATCTGATAGCATTTGTCTGGCATTGCGTAAATTCTTGGGCAGCTGACAAAATGCCATGGCTCAGAATAGAAATTAAATGGTCTGACAAGATGGTCTGTTGCCCGTAACTTCTTTTATAGTGCAGTCAGTGATAACCCCTGAAAAACCCACTGAAACCAATTCGTTGAACGGATTACCTCTCCAAGAGCCAGTTTACATTTAGGACTCTGGCCCATGTCTTGCTTGCACTTCTTTTAGCAAGAGGGTTTCTTACAAAAACAGAAAAACTGTCTTTAGGGAGATTCAGTGTGAGTTTCCAAGCCAGGTTTGCTGAAGCTGCAGAATAATGATAGTGCGTAAAATATGCCTGTCCATTATTCAGCTCGTATGTGATCTCTGATCTCCTGCTCAAGTCTCTTACAAGGGAGAGCTAGATGTGGGTGTGCTTGCAGGGTGCAGGCACTTGAGTCTGATTGATCTGTTCCCTAGGGAGGCTGTCTGGAGCCTCCCAAGGCATCTGAAGCTTCCAGGGGGAAAAAATACCCAAGTTTTGTAAAAGCAGAAGAAAAGATTGTTATTACTCTGCTGTTTTTTAGCCTATTTACCATCTGCCAGGGCAGAAAATTTCCTTTTTTCTTATTTTTCTTATCTTACAAATCCTCTTGCTATTTTTTCCCTCTTGTGTTACTTTTTCACTCTCAGAGTTGGCAAATTGTATGGTTGGGGACTATTAAAATCAGTATACTGTTCTGAAAACTCCCTGCTTAAGAAATAAGAAATAATACAAGAAAAAACATGTAGATGTAAAATGGCAATTAATTTTTTCCATTGTGAAAACGATGTTGAAGAAATTTTTCAACTCATTAATTTCTAAAAAAGGATTCTCCCATATTCTACTGACTCTCTCCCTCCAATGCCAAATTCAAGCTAGCCATGCATAAATCTGTATCTTATGTCTGAAAAATTTTCATTTTTTTATGTGAGACAAAATTGATGTTTTTCCTTCTGGCTGTTCAATACAGTCCCACATATATTAAACATATGTGTGTCATGTCCCACTGGTCAGCTCTTTTTCACATAATCATGTGTGTTTCCATCCATTGCTGTTAAGTATGTGTTACCTCAGCCTGACTTTGCTGATGATTAACAATGCAAGGTTTACTGGGAGGGATGTTGCCTCCTATTAGGCGAACTCACCAAAAAAAAGATCAGGAGACAGGCACACAAACCTTTCTGTATGTCTGCAACAGGAACAACAGACTGGATGCTAAATATCTGTGGAATTTAATTTAACCATCCCATTTCCACATTTTGTGTCTGTGGCACTGGACGATGGCAACCATGTTATAGGACCCTTAATGCTTGGAAGAGGACACAGAAAGAGAAGGGATTAGCTTTTGACTCTAGAGAGTAATTTCTGAAGTGGGGAAGACTGTATTTTGTTGATAATTTTAATACAGCTTTAAGGAGAAAAATAGAGTAACACACATTCTCCCTAGTTAGTCCAGTGGCTTCTGTGCTTTGAAGCACATTTGTTTTAAAAGGGAAGGTGAAAAAACATAAGTCAATTGGATAGCACCTCTGGATAGATCATGTAGGTAGGAAATGGATCATTAGTCATCATTATTCAATGATCTTTGCCGGATACTCTTTTCCCTTCTTCCTGGAAGCTGCAGGTTTCATATGGCACATTCATTTTTGCACCAGCCCAGGAACAGCATTCCTGCAGGCTAATCGGAACCAGCTGCTTGCCTACAGAAAAAGACAGACGGAAAAGATCATAAAAGTTAGATTTTTGCAGTGAGAAAAGACCACCCTTCAGGGATAAGATTGGCTTTGCCAGTGATATTTACCTCCCAGTTGTCATTGAAACTACTATCATCTCTTTCGTGGGCCACTACAAGGTCTAGTGGCCCTATTTCTGTGATGAGTGTGTGCAGTTAAACCATTTTTGGCAAACAGCAACGGCTTTCTTGCCTTCAGAAAAGCAAACCAGACTAACTGCATTGTCAGAGGCCTGATTTTATGCCAGCATTTTGAGGAGAGCTTAAAAGAGGTATTAATAGTGAAAGGAGACACCTCAAACTGAACAGATTCATTGGGGGGGACAAATCCCTCAAATTTCTTACTTTGAGCTCAGGAGGCCTTGACAGGAACATGCATTGGCCTTTTCACTTAATGAAAGACAGGGCTGAACAAAAGCTGCAGGATAATCAGAAAATATTACCTGGGTTCTCCTGCAGACAACTGGGGGTGCTTTATTTGGAGAAAAGAAGGTGCAATGGCACGTAAGACTTCAAATAGGTTACAAATAGTACAAAAATCAGTTGTTTTGTTCATGTGCTGCAGAGTGAGATGGAAAGCAACAAATTTCATTTTCATTCATGAGGTGAATTAATACAGCCCAGAAAGCAAGCCATACTCTGGGCTGCATCCAAAGGAGCACGGCCAGCAGGGTGAGGGAGGTGATTCTCCCTCTCTACGCCACTGTCATGAGACCCCCTCCCTGAAGCACTGCATTCAGCTCTGGGTGCCCTAGCATAAGGCCATGGACCTGCTTGAGCTAGTCCAAAGGAGGCCACAAAGATGATCAGGAGGTTGAAGCACCTCTGCTATGGAGACAGGATGGGAGAGTTGGGCTTGTTCACCTGGGGGAAGACTCAGGGGGCACCTTACATCAGCCTTCCAAAACCTAATGGCGACCTGTAGGAAAAGTGGACTTTCTATGAGGGCATGTATACAATATAGAAAAAGGGGTAATGGCTTTCAACTGAAAGAGGGTAAATTTAAACTTTATATTAGGAAGAAATTCTTCACTGTGGTGGCCATGAGACACCAGAACAGGTTGTCCAGAGAAGCTGTGGATGCCAAATCCCTGAAAGTATTCAAGGCCAGGTTGAACAGAGCTTTGTGCAACCTGGTCCAATGGAAGATGCTCCTGTTTATTGCTGGAGGTTTAGAACTAGATGATCTTTAAGGTCCCTTTCAACCCAAACCCTTCTGTGATTCTTTGATTCAAAAACTAGAGAGGTGAAGCCAGCCCCAGGAAGTGGAACAGGGGATCTAGATAAGCTAACAGAGGGTCCCTCGGAAGCAGTAGGAGGGAAACTGTGGTTTCAGCACTTAGTAGGAAAGGTACTGTGATGCTGCAATGGTATTTTCCTGCAGTGACTTCTTGGGACTTTTAGAGGGAGTTGGAAATGGCCAAGTGGTGCAAGTTAGGGTGCAGTTGGTGTAGGTGAAAACCCACATCTTGGAGAGGTGGGGAGAAACCCATTGTCTGAGGGAAATGTGGTGAAATGCCCAGGAGTGGAGGCAACCTCCGCTGCAGCTGGAAAGCAGGAGGAGGGAGAGTTGGCCAGCATTGCCTTTGCTATACAGAGGAAAGCACACTGAGCCTAGGCAGCTCTTGAACACCAGGTTGGGTTCCTCTATGTCAGGACTGGACGAGGGACCTGTAGATTGTTTCAGAGTCGGAGAGTGAGTGCTTGTCTGCCTCTGAGGCCACAAAGTTGTGGTTAGCACCATGAAATACTTGTAGTTGTCCAGGTTATAAACCATGAGGTTTTCCAGGGTTGGTCTGTTGCAGGATTGCATCCTGCCAGGCATTCTATGAAGGTGACTCAGCACTTCAATCAGTAGCTCACTATTGTGACCTCTTATTTTTTTAGCTACTTACTCTGTGCCTGTAGAAGCTATCCCAGGATATAATGAAGAAGCATAACTAGTGTGCAGATTTCTCCGGAATTTTATGGTATTATCAGAGTCCTTAATGTTACAGCACCTATGCAGAAATCTCAGGTTGCTCCTAGACAAATATTTCAGTGATGCGGAGTTATACCTCAGTTGAATACCGCTAATAGCTTAAAAAAACTCTGTCCTTGGCATTTTCAGCAGGTTGCAATCAGCAATTACTTCAATGTTATGAGTCCTACCTGTTCAGGTTTCCTATGAGTTTCAGCTCAAATTCTGTTTCAGACAAGCTCAAAATCCCCTGGGGAAGCTTTGTAAACACCAGGCCACACCTAATTGGTTCTGGTTTTCCATCTGAGCAATGCAAATAGGAGCTTATTCTTATGCTTTGGAAAGACCATAAGCTATGTCTCCAGCAACAAGACCATGTTTGACCCAAGTCAGAGGCTGCTTGTGAACTTAGCAAAAACATTCATCAATGTTAAATTCCATGGCCTCCTAAAGTCAAAATATTTTTGTATCCTCTCTGTTTTCCCTTAAACATTTCTTAGTTGAGTATATTGCAGTTTTATATCACTTGCAAATGAACTGCATAATATTTTAGAATTTCTCTGTTGACTTTGAGTGTTTCACATGTAGGATGGGGATGGTTAGCAAAGACCAAATCTGTGTATGTCTTGGGTACAATACTTCCATACTTATTAAAAAGGCAAAAGATGATTGAGTTACAGAAGGGTAGAGGCCTGTGAATACTATCTGCAATCTAGCAAGGGGTGAAACAAACCAATTATGATCATTGCTAATTGACTCTGTTATATTTTCAACATTATTGTGGTCTGTCCTTATTTTCCCTGCAACAAATCACAATACCATAGAAAATGATACCAAACTCGAGTACAGGAGTTTGCAAAGTGTTTACATCAAGAAATGTATTAGTGGAAACAGTGGTCAAAAAGCCAGGACATGCTGCCATGGGACTTAAGTGTTACTTCTGAATTAATTATAGTGCGAAGAAATGGGAGACTGGACATGAGCAATGCCAATGAAATTATTGAAAGCATCTGCCAGGCTGACGAAGGGTATATTGACATAGGCGTATTTTGACGTAGGCATATTTTCTGTGGTGCCTTGCAGTATGTCTTTTCCTTTGAAGAAAATCTGGAGACTATATTTGTTGATCTAAAAGATTAATATCAGAAGCCTTTTGATGCTGATTGAGAGGAAAAATCTTCAGCCTGGTCTCATCTCTATGACATGTCCCACCATAAGATATCCCTTGGGTACTTCATGTTGCAGGTGTGCTCCTGCACAAGGGCAGAATGCTGATGATAATGTGCAGCCCTCCCGATACAGCAAGATATCTCATCTGTGTTAACCTGAAACTTAAAAGTCTGCCTGATAGCTCTCAAGGAAGGAAACAGGGAAGGAAATACAGCAAAATGTCCAAGGGGAAAGTACTAGACAGGAATTTCAGAAGCAGCTTTAAGCATGTTCCTAGTACAATGCAAGTTTTATAAGGAAGTAAATTAAAGTAACTGCTCTATCATTCTTTAGGTATTCTGCTTTCCTAGAGAAAGGATACACTGAAACTATTTATTTTAATTAAAAATAATAAGATTTTAGGGAAAGAAAACCAAAAATTTTAGCATCAGCAAAAAATGGAAAAATATAAGGAGGAAGGAACCCGCCCAGCCAAAGTTTATTATACAGCATAACCTGGGGCTTGATTGCACTCATGGAAGACTGAACATAAGTTAATGTAGTGTATATAATAACTGTTTAAGGTTTTCCTAAAATAGTGGCTTGGGAATAAAAAACAATGCAAGCATAGGAAGTGTGATGAAACCTTGGAGATCATTTGCCTATATGCTTGAACTTTTGAATGTTTTCCTTGTTATTACCAGTTTAGTCTTCACTTATGCCTTGTGCTTTCCTGTCCCTCAGATTGATAGGTGACAGCTCCCAATATTTCTGCACATTAGTCCTTTGGATGAATCGTTTCATAAGCGGGTAATCAGTGGTAGTCCTCTTCAGAGCTGGCACAAGTCCTTTCTGAAGCCAGCAGGTGTTATATGAGATACTTGGGTATAAAGGGTGCAATTTTGGGCTGTGTCATGTAGATAAAACATCTGCCAGTATTTTTTTACCAATGTATTGCTAAAATGCAGTGGAACTGAGAGAGATGTTCTTCAGCTCACATAAAAGCCTTTCGTGTGTCTGGAGTTACTGTTTATCTTTCTAATGAGCAATAGTCCCTGTCATGGTGTCAGACCTCTCTGTCCTCAATGGTAATTTCCCACTAAAGCCAAGGCACTTTTGACACTGTGAAAAAGGAAAACCCCAGTCCAGGAGTACCCCTGTAATATGGAACAAGCCCTTGGCAAATTAAGTTGCCCATCATGTCACAGAATCCTGGGAATAAAAATTAAATAAATAGATGGATGATTATACAGCTCCCTAGAAACTGGTGTCTTGTCACTGGAGCCCAGCGCTGGATGGTAGGGTTGTCAATCACACCTTCTCCACGAAAGCGTCTGGCTGCCAACAAAGCATGCTACCTTTCCTGGAGGCAGCCTGGTCTCAGCCTCATTCAAAACCCCTCCATTTCTTTCATTAGTGCTGAAGTGGCATGGCGTAAATTGTGCAACAGGCTGCTCCCTTGGCCAGAGCCCTCACCTCCCCTCGCTTAACCAAGGCTTGTGTGGGTGTGCGCCTCTCCGGCCACTTCTGCACTGAAAAGCAAAGAAAACAACTCTTACCTCACACCAGGAGTCCGGAAAGCATCTCTTCCTTCTTCCCCATTAATTGCTTGGATGTGCTGCAGCTAATAGCTTGAGGGAATTCACCTAATTCATAGCTGGCCTGGAGGCATTGTGACTGGAAGCTGGAAAATCTCTGAACCCAAAAGCTGTGAAGGAATCATTAACTGCATGATTTACATAGAAGACTCTATCAATACTTTATGATGCTAATCACAACAACAGGAGCCCCTTATAACTGCAGGAAAAAAATACAGCCTTCAGGCAGGGTGACTGAAATTAAAGCATCTTTGCAGACTGAACCCACAAAATGCATATTGTGCAGAATGAGCTATACAGGAATGTAGCCTCATAGAAAAGACCTTCTTGACTGAGTGAAAACAAGCAGGGACACTAGAACGCAGGTAAAGCAAGTATCAGTTGATCTGTTCCTTTAGCCTCCCCAGAATTTTCAAGAGCCACCCCATCCAACCTCCTGCAGCAATCATTATTCTAAAATACCCCCAAATCCATCGCAAGAGCCTCAGGATGACTATATTTACCTTAGGAGAAAACATCCTGAACAACTTTTGGTACTCTTTATTTTACAGTCGCTAACCCTGTAGCATTCACTTCATTCACATTTTCAGTCTTTTTCCACCACTGAGCAATAGAAACCCCAGGAAATACATTCCCAGAAGCGTTATTCATGTCCATTTGTTCAATATAGCCTTGGGCAAACAGCTCAATAAGACACAGGATAAGCAAGAGAAATACAACGGTTAAATGGAAAAAATGCAGAAAAACCCCCAGCATCCCTGTCAACTTGATATTTCTCTTTCTATTTTCAACCTGAATTTTGGAACAAATTTATTAACCACTTTTGTCCACTGCTGCATGTCTTTATAAAGCCTATAGTGGCAGCAGCAATATATGGTCTTGTTCTGCAGCTGTCTGTGGAGTTCAAAAAACAACTTCATGGGCAGAGAGAGCCTCACAGCTGAGTATTTTGCTACATAAAAGGTGGCAAACTTAGCATTTGTGATGATGGGCAATGAGCTCAGGGTCATAGTGTCACATTGTGCTTGTTGTGAAATTACACCAATTTAACCAAATGCATTTCTTACTGTGTGAAAATCACTGTAATGCATTTGTGAGATATACAGCTTTTCTTAACAGAAGTGGTTCAAATGGATTTGGATCTAAAATAAGCCCTAAAAAGGATGTATTCTTGATTTGGGTTCTTTTTTAGGATGTGATGTAAGAACTGCTGATTTTTCTGAAAAGAATTCTTATTGACTCTGTCGAGTTTCAATCAAATAGTTGCAAAACTAATGTGTCCTGATTTTTGGTGGCCTCCACTAGTTCGTATTTAGCATGTGATAGTTAAAGTGTGAAATTAATGAAGTGCTCTAGCTCCATGTTCAAAAATTCAAGGACGCTTTTTGAAATGTTGAATTTGGTGGTAAATCCCTCTGAAAGCTTTGGCTTACACAAGGACTATCATGATTATTTTATCACTCAATGCCAGGTTTGCTATTCCCCTAGCCCATTTGATCTTAATGAGATCCACGTTGCAAAACCCCCATGCAGTCTGAAGGAAATATATACAACCTTGCATGTTTATTTAATGTTGCTTACTTCAAGACCACTTAGGATGAGGAGAAAGAAGGCTTGGTTCCTGCATGTGCAAAAGTAAAGGCAGATATGAGCTGTGTCAGGAAATTAGGGACACACTTGGAATTAATTAGTTTCTGTATTGCTTTGAGAATATTATATGCTGGGCTTGAGGACTGCTGCTGATGTCATCTGCCATGAAAGCACAGCTGGAGCACAGCATGAGAGCAGCAAATCCCTGAGACAGAATCACACTCTTGGTATTTCAGCCACAGCCACGTGCAGTTTTCTGGGAATTGATGCTGTCTTACAGAGAAGGAAGTTGGTCTGGAAGCAGAGTTGTAGATAAGTCCCTATAGGCAGGAGGGCTTCCTGCCCGAAGGCAATGTGGCCTTCAGAGCTGGGTGTGGTAAGGCCATCCACTGGCTTTTGCACACTCTGCCAAACCATGGTCATGCAGGTCTGCCTGCACTTACGCACTGACATCTTCACAGAAAATGATGAATAAATCCTGCAGTGATGGGCTCCTTGCAGTTATGATGCCATGGTCTCCAGCCGTTGCCACTGTCCATGGCCCTGCTCAAACATCCATTCCCCAACACATCGGGGTTCTGGAATTGTCTGGAATTATACTTCAGTGGTATGGAGGACCCTGCAAAGCAATGGGATGAGATCCAGGAGCAATAGGATGAAGCTGGCAAAAGGTGAGAAAAAGGTGAGAAATCTTGTTCATGGACAGAATACACTTTTCCACTAGCTCCCTTCAGTTGTTCACTGCTGTTACCTGGGTCATTGCTGTATGAATCCCATCCGTGTAAGTCCTGATTTCTTCTAACTCTAATGCAAAGAAAGAGTTCTTGCTCAGGAGTCAATCCAGAATGAAGTGGTCTTTGCAGAAGTGGGGGCAATTTCCTCCTGCTTCAGACCTTTTGCCTTCTGGACCTCTGGCTAAGCATTTTTTTCATACTATAATGCGAAATACTGTTAAATTCATGATATTGCAGCTGTCTTTACTCATATTGAGAGACTTACGCTTTCTTTTTTCCCATTCCTTAGTAAAAGGGCAGCATTTCATCTACATTTACAGCTCAGTAAATGCAATGTCATCTTTCAGTTGAAATTTGGCTGCACTATGAATTGTTTTGCTCTCTTTCCTTTCCTGCACAGCTGGAAATGAATCCCTCGCCAGTCCTTTTTGGGATAGGGTGTAGAGCGGAGAGAGAGAGAAAAAAAAATCTGGCAAAGAAAATGCTTGTTCTAGTTAAAGTGAAATAAGTTGAAGTTAAACGAGACAGTGTCACCTCTTCAGGGATAAGCTGACACTTGCATCAGCACTGGACTGAGAGGCAGCAGCTGAAGCGGGGGGAACAAAAGCTAGAAAAGCTCAGCAGCTTGGGGTGAAGGGGAGTGACTGAGGACCAGTGGTTTGGGCACGCACTCTGTGTTGGTCTGCAAAACACGCACATGCTCTCAATGCCCTGCAGTGGGGGGACTGAGAGAAACTATCCTGATGTTTCATACAAACTATGCTGTTCCCTTGTTCACATTCAAGAGATGTGGTGAAGCTGTGTCTGGGTGTAGTAATCCAGTCACTTTCCTCCCTCCTTGAGAACACGGAAAAAATTATAGCCCTTGCAAGGCATTTGACACAACTGCAAATGATGAGAGAACGCTACTTGAAGTGAAGCCATGATGCACAAAACTCCTCCTGAACCACAGCTTGATGCTGCAAACAACTCAGAGCGTGACTCAGACCCGGATCTCCTCCTCCTCAACATCATTACAACTGTAGGACGCCTCTGCAGGCAGTGGTAGACAGATTCACCTTCTCCCCTATATTTTATGCTGCTTGTGGAGAAATAAAGGTCAGACTGGGAAGCTAATGAGATTTTATTGGGGTTTTGCTTTTGGAAAGTATGTTGCGGGTTTCTGTCAAGCCTGAAGTTTTCCACAGTCTTCTCGACAGCCTGCCTGCTGCCTACTTCCGCCAGGCTACTCACTGCAGACATCAGCTTTGACATGTATTCTGCTACCAGCTTAGGAAACCTAAAGCTTCTTCCTTCAAAGATTTTAAACCTACATGCATCAGAAGCCAAACCAGAAAGCCAGAAGCACTGGCCTGATTACGTTGAAGATGTTTAGAGTAAATGCTATGTGACACCATTTGTGAAGCTTCATGAAGATTAGCCATTGCTTTGAAATTCTTAATTCTCCCTGCGGGAGAATTCACCTCTGAAAAGACTGATAGAAGGAAATGTGCAGATCCACAAAGAATGAAAGGCAAGCTGAGTGTTGTTTCTCTTTGAACAACAAACTGGGGAAACCTTGTAATTTGTGGAAGAAAAGATACATTAATTAACCAGAAATCCCTGAGGCTCTAGAGAGCCCTCAAAACACCAAATCAGACAACAAACCCATGCTATTTTCTTCTGTTTGGGAAGAAAATTCTTATCTACATCCTTATTCTACATTCTTATCAGGCAAATATTATATATGTAAATAACAATAATGTTGATTTGAAGCAAAATAGGAAAGTGCGTTACAGCTGTTCACTCATACAGCAACTGTTTAGACTGGGGCAGTTTTCCTTGCAGTGAAAACTTGCTCTTGGATTGGACACTCTTGCTCTGAGCGTGTGATGCTTCCTAAGCCTGTTGGGGGAGAAATGGCACAACAAGGAAAGAAAAGCAACCTAGTCTAGTGGAAGGTGTCCCTGCCTGCAGCAGGGTGGATTGAAACTAGGGGATCTTTAATGTCCCTTGCAACCAAAACCTTCTATTATTAATTAAATTTCCAATAATACAAAATCCCTTAATGGTCAAAGTGGAGGGGGAATCAAGGAGGTCTTGAAAGGGACTGACATTTCCACTTGAGTTGACTAGGCTACCAGGATGTATTGCAGCATGCAATGCTTTCATGACCTTCATTAGAGAATTTGCCTCACTTCATCCCAATGTGCTCTTTAATCAGCTCAAGTGAGTCCTCCACCACTGTCACACCATTTTAGTAGCTTGCCTCACCTGCTGCAATATCCCTACGCCCAATTCTACCTATGCATCTCAATGTGAGCGGCAGTGGGAAAACCCTCACAAATAGGACAACACGAGAGGAGAGAGCTGTAGGTAGCTCCCAGCAACTGCAGATTTGTGTCTACAGATGACCTCTTTACTTTGGTAGTCCCCTTCACTAGAAGTTTATTCTCTCCGCAACAGTCCCATTCACTCACGTTGTCTAACTACAATATCATTTACTTTCATTTTTCCCAGAGCTCTCAAACAAGCCACTGCCTCTCATTTGCAAACAGACTGACCTACCCACAACCCAGTATAGCCATATAATGATAACCATAACTGAAAAGAAATCTGGCAATCAGTGCAAGGCCTGTGATAGCTGTCTCCTGAATGTCGCCTTGGAAGGAAGGGCTAGGTACTTGCTTCAGTGGCCCACATATGACTGCTACACCTCTTATTTAGGGCCAGAAGAAACAAATTTACACTGTGCCACAGGCTGTAAAAATGGTACCATGTGATATGGGGTTTTTATTCTTTCCCTATAAAATTTTCACTGTATTTGCAAGCACTTCAGACTTACATTTTCAAGGACTATTTCAGTTCCTGTGTTATCACCCAAAATGGTAGGTTCAGCTGAAACTGTTCAGCAGTCACAAAAGCAGAAAATAATTGGTGTCACCCATGTATGTGTGCAGGGAAATCTTTTTCTGGCAGCATTGCATTTCCAGTTTGCTGACACTCTATGGGTGCCACCGGCTTTGTTTCCAGTAGAGGGCAGAAATCCACACAAGGGTCAAGCACAAGTTTAATGTGCTTCAGTTTTGCCAAAGCTGCTCAACAGAGATGGACCCAGGCCAAGATTTCACATCCAAAGGAGATTTGAGAGAGTTCAGTGCAGTATATGAAGCTAAATTCAAAGTTCACTGCAGTAGCAATGCTCTAATGGAAAATTCTGCATCCAAACACCACCAGACTTTGGGGATATTGTGGTCTCAGTTTGAACCTGACCCTTGTCACTCAAGCCTCTCTCAGCTATAAGGTCTCTTGTTTCCACAGATGTGAAAAGCCATTCATTTTTAAAAGCACATTTCTCATTATGCTTATTATGCTTTCAATTTCTTAGACTTGATGCCGTTGTAGGGATTACACAACATAATGTTTGATGCTATCTTCAAAGGCCGTGGTACTGGTAGCATCTGGATCATGGAAAGTCTCAGAAAACAAAGAAGGAATTATATTTTGGAAAATAGTGTAGGTGCAGAATGGGTGATACAGGAGCACAAACATTTTCATGCAAATGACACCTCCTAGAAGGTGAAGTTACAGTACATATGTGAGAAAATCTAGTTTAGGAACATGCTGCATTTGGAGACCTCTTTTTTTCATCTCCTTTCCACATGGAACCTCTTTCTAATGTATCTTTGCTGCCACATCCTGCCTGCCAGTCTTTCACCAACAATGATAAAATAGCACCACTGAAGATGCTATTCTTATCTCCCAGGGATAGCTGATGGCCTCGCAGAGGCCCAACATCCTCATAAGGTAGCTAGTTCTCTGATCCTGTTCCTTGAAGAAAATTTCTACTCTAATCTGGTTGAAAAAAGTGCACAATGAGAAATATGCAACTTGTAAGCATGTTTACAGCTCCAAAACTCAAAACCATGAGTTATTTAAATTCCTAAAGGTTACCATCACACTTTAAAAGTTTGGTTGTTGTTCTTAATACTGTGTGCATTCTAGAGTCTCTGTGGCCTTTGGTTTTATCTTCCCTGTTGACCTTGCAAGGAAGCCTTGCAAGCTTCCTTTCAACAGAAACTTCTTGTTCAGGCTTGGCAAAATATGGAATGAAAGACTAATCAATGCATTTGCTTTGCAACTTTAATTTTGTGAAAGTCATAACTGGATCCATTTAGCTGTGGTAATGCTGGCTAATTAGAAAATCCTTAAATGAATACCTTTAGCAGCTGAGACAAGAAAATGCCTCCATTCAGAAAGAGGAAAGAGAAAACCTAAAATGCAGATTGGTGTCTAAAAAAATGAACAAACGGAACATCTTTGTGTTCCAGAATGTACAGTGGGTTCCTTGGGGAAAATAAGGAGGAAGCATCACACCCTTCAATAAAAATTCTTATTTTTATATATTTAAGATAACTTTTTGTTACTTGCACACACACAGCTACTCACTGAGTATCAATAGTAGCTATTACCCTTATGAATAAAGAGGGAAACCATGGTTCAACAAGATACTTTGGAAGGAAGAGTGGTACAGAGATTGTCCTTTAGTTGTGTTTCTACAGCCAAAAGCATATTCCTGAGAAGCTTGTTGGCAGTGGAGTTCCTCCTGAGGACTGCACCTTCTGAAACATTTTGTAGACCTGTGGCTCTGGGGACAACTGCCTTTTTGAAAGGGCAATGCATGGAGATGAATGGAAGGCACTGCTTCCTCACATCACACACCCCCCATTCTTACCCATGGCTTATAGCTCTCAGGAAGTGCAGCCGCCAGTTTTGTCAGGAAAACTGCTTCTCCTCCCAGCAGGTCAAGCAGTCAGTGGTGAGTGGGAAGGAACAATTTGCCCACACTAAGTAACTCTTTTTTTTCTACTGTTTTGCACAGCTCTGAGTTCAAGGTTGCTGCTGTAAATGTGCCTGCCCTGAAAGGATGCGCCACAGAAGCAATTCATGCAGAAAACAATAACAACTAGTGTCACCCAACCCCTTTAGAGCTCAGATGCATAAAGCTGCCTGGTGTGGTGCAAAATTTCAAGCTGCAGCACAGGTTGGGGGGAACGTGTGGCAATTCCCCAGAGGCCTTGCAATAGCCATAAGCAATTGCTTGGTCATACCTCATTTTGCAAATGAAAGCAATTTTTCTTCTCTGGTATTAGTAAGCAAATAATATGGCATGTGATTTACCAGATGATGCTAGCACATTTGGAAATGTGAAATAGGCATATAGAGTCTGAGAAAATCTACAGAATTCATGGTATGTGGCTAAAGGAGAGATTTGCACAAAATCATGTGCCTCTATCTGCCGGACTCAAAGCCTTCCTTCCTCTGTGGTGACTGCTTATATGTTTGATTTTATACACTGAATATCCCATGCATACTTACTTCCAAGGTTCATACCATGTCCAAGCTGGTCTGCCCACATTTCACACTTAAGTTGTGCAGCCTGCTCCCTTGCTTCTCTGTTCCTGCAGATGGATTTCACACATCTGGGCTTTCTACTGGAAATAGGTCCACGGCAGTGTCCACCCTAAGAGGGAGTCCACAGGATTTGCTCCAGGCTGCCTGCCTGGCTTTAGGAGGCTGCCGGAATAGGTTATGGGCTCAAAAGCAGCCTGTTGTTTCAGGCTTTCAGGAGCAAGAGAGAGCTCTCACTTTCATTGTGACTGCCCACCTCCTAGGACAATTAGTACTGCAGTAACGACAACTGTACGGATTAGCTTCTTAACAGTGCTAGAGTGATCTTTAGTAGGGACAGGTTTGATGACAGCAACATCAAGATATCTGAAATACCACAAGGATCCTTTAATGTGATTCGGGAATGCCTTTATCCTCATTTACTGGCCACAACTGGAAAAACATATGATTTTAATTTTAACTAGCTCTCCACTATTTCAGAGAGATATTTACAAGAGTGTAAACTGGCAACAGCTCTGCAGAACAACAGCTCATTGAAGTACCTACCCCACAGCATTAAGACAAAAAATGCCACAATCTTGAACCTACCAAAGAACGCCTGGTGGAATAGATAAAAACCACCACAGCATGGTTTCATGCTTAATACCTGTGATTTTGTGCATTTTTTTTCTGGCAGTGCAAGTGGATTTGTGCCTCTTCACCAAACAACCAGTGGAAGACAACTACAGTACTAGGCATCTACAAGTCTTCATTTAAAGAATATATAGATGTTTTTCTTTTGATTTTTTTTTTTTTTTTGGTTGGATCCTGTAACAGATTTTTATTTTTTTTTTCAGTTAACCATTATCTTTGTCTTTCTGTTAGTAGGGTTGCCATGGTATTTGAAGGAGACAGATGAAATAATATTCACATTTCATGCAGACAAAGAAATGAGAGGATATGTGGAGTAAAGAAGCCCTACTACTGCAAACCTGAAGGTTTCTGACTACAATAATGACAAGAAGTAGAAAGTAAATTAATAAGATTAAAAGAAGGATTCCAGTCTAGAACAAATTAGGATTATTGCCTCAGCAACAAAACTATAGTGATGTGTCAGGATGCCTAGATAAAGTCATAAGGAGCTATTCCAGTGCCAAATTGTTCCTAGAACAGTCCTCACACATCAGGATTTTGTGTCAGGACTGTACTAGGGACAGTTTGACATTGGAATAAGTGTAGGCATCCAGAGCAGCAAGGATATCAAAGGCTTTGCGAATTAGTCCTGTTAGCTAGGAGTAAAGCATGAAAGGGAAAGAGCGTTAAGTCTCATCAGGCAGTTTTCACTTTTTATTTAGTTTCCTTTTTTTTTCAACTGGCTGTGTTTTGAATATGTAGCCAAAAGCTACAAAATCAACAAAGAATGTTTTTAAATAACATGTTGAAAGCAGCGGTCAGGTCCCTCACTGTAGGGGTTTCCAGCCTTTCAGCCATGGCTGTTGTGTCTGACTGTAAATATAGTATGGTTTCCTTGTTATGAGCTAAACTCTCTTGTTTTCAAAACAAATTCTGGACTCTCCAAACTGTACACTGGAGTAACCCAGAGGTTCAGGAAAAAGAGGATGCTCAGTCTAAAAGCTCACACTGGAGCAGGATGACATAGGACTTTGCCTATATTGTTGTTTGGAACGACATGAAATTTTCCTTAAGCTTTTTATTATGAATAACACCTTGAAGCTGTGATGATAGAAAAAGAACATAGCAGGAGGAAACTTGGTTCTTGCACCCTTTTGGTAGCCCAGTGTTCCGTAAAAAAGAAAATAAAGCACACAGAGATAAAGGAGTTTTGTGGGTCTTGATCTGCAAAGAGCTCCTCTTCTATCCCCAAAGGCAGCCTTGCCTGCATGCGGTCCTTTCTCACCTCATGAATCTACCTGTTAACAAGAGAAAAAGAAACATCCATCAATCAACCCTTTGTCAATTTTTTTAACAAAGTACCTCTCAACTCCATCCCATCCCAAACTTGGCCACCGCAACAAAGCTCGACCTGATGCATGCTCAGTCACTGAAGGCTATGCAGGGGACCTCAGTCTCCATGCAGTACCTACAGAAGGTGACACTTGGACTGTACATGGACAAGGTGCTTGCCTACAGCATGGGCTTAAGCAAGAATTTTACATCCCAGTACTCCTGCTGTTGCTTGTGCAGGAGAGGAAGTGGCATTGTTAAAGCGCATGAGGGTTTGTGAGATGAGTGACATTACAGGCATAAAGGCTGTCAGCCCCTGTGTGACAGAGATCACAGTGCTTCAGACAGGTCAGCTGAGCTGAAAGACTGAAGGAAAATCTTGCCTCAAATAGGCTGCCAGAGATAAATACATGAACGGCTGCAGTTTATTTATATATGTACAGAACCGAAAGTCATATCACTACCTAAAAAGAAAGGACAAAGCAACAAAATACTCTTTGACATGTTAACATCACTTCTTAGCTCAGAGTTGTACCTCCATTGTAAATGGGTTGTTCACTATGTGATGGTTGGCTGTACTTTCATTTTGTTTGAATGTGGAGCTTATGAATGTCCTGCCTTGTGTACACAGGTACATGTGTGTGCATTCAAGAATACACTTGTGTTTCCAAGAATGCAGTGACTTGTCCAGCAGAGCTGCAGGGTCATCCCAGTCCATTCCCTGTAAACCCATTCAGTAGGCAGCATGCACATACAGTGGTGATGCCAGAGGATTTGCTTTTTGGAAGTATTGAGTTACTTTTACTTCATGTGTTGGCAAATTTGCCTTCCCTAATTGCTACTGGAAAAGTCAACAGAGGTGTCAGGAGTGGTGCTAGCTTATGTTCTTTTAAGGCATTATTTGGTACAGCGCAGTGCAAAGTAGATAGCTCCTTCCCTGATCCTAGTAGTACTGAATATCAAACATGAAAAGATAACTGAGGTTGACTGCATACACTTTTCTACTTCCCATATTAGTAATACTTCGGTCACAATAATGCTTCATTTCAGTTGTTGAATTGCTGTGTTAATCTAATACCAGCTAATAAACCAAAAGACAAATTCACTTTAAGCTTTCACTGCTCAAAAATGTTTATTTAAGCCATAGCCAAGTGAGACCATAAGGCATAATCATCAGCAGCTCCAGAGACACCTTTGCAGTGCTCATGGTAACTGTTCACTGGGTGCAGGGACAGGGACAGTTCTGCTGACTGCAGGGCAGGCTTTGGGCTGCAATTGATAGGTGGATTGCCACATTAAGAGCACCGGGTAAAGAGCAATAAAATTACATGGAGAAGCTGCTTCTTTAAGGTCCTTCCTCCACGCCTGGACACAAAGTTGCAGGGTACAGTACTAGCAGGGTCCTTTCTGCTGGCTGTCCCTGAAAGTCACTCAAGGGAGTTCAATTGACGGAGATAGGAGACACCCAGACCTAGAGGATTTGTGCTGGCACAAATTGCCTGTGTAACTGTATGAAAGTGATTCAAGTCTCAACACAGCAGTGTAGGACCTCCTCATACTGCAGGAAAATAAATGCACTAGACGATCAGGTGCTGTACACATGGAAAACCAAAGAAGTGAGAGTCACGAAAGGAATCTCACCCATGAGCACAACACCACTAAAGTGCAGCATGTCTGGATCAAACTAAGTGGGCAGCTGAAGCAAATCAAATGTTGTTTTAGATGTAGTAATACCTGAAGATTTTTTTAAAAAAAATTAGAAAACCTGTTGCATGAGTTATCTCCACAAAAGCAGTGTTTATGGACAAAGCAATATGTTTACAGCTACATAAAGCAGAAGCTATCTGATGAGAATTAGACCGCCACTGTGTAATGGACCTTGGGTGCACTGAGGAGTGTATCCATGAGGTTTATCGGGGAGAAAATAAGGATTGTTGTTCTACAAGGGATGCAAATAGCACCCCAAAGGCTGAGAAACAAGCTACAATGACCACAGAACAAAATTACGTTTTGTGAGGATAAGCATAAACCACAAAAATTGATTGGGGTAAACACACATACGTCTTTCCCATGGCCTTTCAAAATCAGTTCTTTCAAAGCAAATCATAGCATATTTCTGGGACAAGCAACATTAGGTTTCTCAGTGAAATAATGAGGAGTCATTACTTAGGGTATGGCTGGAAGATTAGTTTGCAGCTTGCAAAGGTTGGGGCTGTAGAGAAATAGTAAGTGTGCCACTGCAAAGCAGATCACATTAAGTTTATGAGAACAGTCACTAGATTGTGCAATGAAGAAAATCAAAAGTTTTGTTACACACTGTATCTCTGGCTCTAGAATGAACTTAATTTAGGAACAGAGCTCAGGAAGCAGCAATCAGCATGCCAGTCAGTAGACTTCACAGAATAAGCTCAGGAGAGTAATCTTAGGTCTTACAATAACAAAATTAGGAGCTATAGTAGGAACTCCATTTGAAAGGTTCAGAATTAGGTTTAATGTTACAGCAGAAGAGAGTTTGCCAAATAAATGTACTATGTAGCTGCTCAATTTCAAGAAAGGAACTGTGAAAAATGAAACTGTAAAGCAAATGAAAACATTCAAGTCAGTAAAATATAAGAACAGCAGACAGGGAGAGTTTTAAAAATACTGTGTTAGAAGCCAATGTAAATTGTGTGCCACAACTCAAAAGGAAAACAAAGCAAACCGAACCCTTCACAGTTCATAGTCCACAGAAGTAAAGGAGCTTTCCAATTTTCAAAAAAATGTGAAAGTTCCTTAAATGAGAACAGGAAAGTTTCCAAAAGGGGTTAGGGCAAATTCACAGACGACAGGTCTGCCAGTGGGCATAAGAAAGGGCTTTCAAACATCCCCAGTTCATGCAGATACATAAGCATAGTAGTACAAGTGGGCTGCAAAGTGGGTCCAGGCTTGTATGCTCTCCCCAGTTGTGCTCAAGACCAAAAACTGGGTTACGTGAGCCACTGGCTTGAGCTGGTAGCATATTCCTTGGGATTTTATCTTACCCTCATTTAAGTTTAAGCTTTCACTGTATTAAAATCTACTGAACGCAACAACAACAACAACAAAAACAAACCCAAACTAATGGGAAATCAGTAGAGATTTTTCTGTGGTAAAAGTGTGCCCCTAGGAGTAATGCTGAGTCTCATTCTGGTAATTAGTAAGGCTTCATTGAGAAAACTTTTTCTTTAAAAAAAAAGGTAAAAACCTTTACCTTTAAAAAGGTATTTTGAGTTCCCCCAGAAGACCCACACCAAAAAAATTAAGACAGTAGATTTCTTTTCCAGAGCTTCTGAGAAACTTCGGTTTTCTGTTTATGGATATTGACTGGGGTTAAGATAAGCATTGGAGTCAGTGAAGCTGAAGCAGGCGGGTGTAGTCACTGTGGCATTCTGAGCTGCCCTGAGTAAATTTAGGTCAACAGCTGTTTGCTTTGCTGATGATAATATTTGGAATGTCATTTTATGGGTTTCACTGGGGCATGTCTGAGCCTAAACAAGGTATTGGGGCTCATGTTCACGCTTGAGAAATGTTTGCCAGGGGAAAGCAGACTCCAGACTAATTTAGGAAAAGGACAATAGCCACAGGACTTCTCAGTGACAAAATTAGGAAACCCTTCCTCAGAAGGTTCCTAAATCTACTCTTCACCCAAGGATAGGATTGGAGTGAGAGTGCAATAAAACAGAAGCCTAAATTATGAGTGGCATTTCAAGTATAGCCCTCTGTAAACGTAGACCTCTGGCTTGAAGGTCCTTAAAGGAGGACAGCTGGAAACTTCATTCTGCAGGATACCACTTCAACCCACACAATGCTGAGCTTGGGATTAATGTTTTGATCTGGTACAGTGATATCTACAGAACTGTGGCAGCAATGAGGAGCAAACGGTGAACTCAGGACAGTGAGTTCCAAGAGTGACTTTCAAGAGGCAGAAATCCCACTGCATATCACTCTGCTAAGTCTAGTCCAGGCACATTGGAGCAGAAGCATAATAACAACAGTAAGCATGTCATGGGATGGAGACCCTTAGATTAACCAAAGTTTGGGATAAAAGTGACCTATGGAGAACAAATCATTCTGCCAAACTCATTTTTTTTACTAGTCCTCAAGCTACATTTAGACTAAGTTGTTTCTTGGCATCCTAAGTTTGAATTTGAGTTTCCATTTGGGTTATAAAAAAGTAAAGAAGATGCTCTAAAAAAGCCACAAGGTTAAGCTTTGGCAGCTTCCAGGATGGTGTTTTTATGTCTGAAAATGGGCTATTTGCCATGAGGGATTCCAGAAAGTCAAAACTCACAAAGCAGCAAAATTTTCTTTTTAACAACATGTCTTAGGTGCATAGATTACTGTTGAGCATCCCGTGGACACACTCCATACTCCTCAAAAAGAACTCCCCACACAGCTCCTCTAGGTCTTGAAACACTACTTTTAAACTGTAGTCAACGGGTGGTGGTGACTAAGTCCACAAGGACAAAACTTAGCCTCAGTGAAGCACATCTTCAATAATGTAAAATGCTGCACACTTTTGTAATGGAAAAAAGAGACAAAATTCCTAAATCACTTTGTGTACATTTTACATTCCCTAAAGCTGTCTTCCTGCTCCAAAGCAAACATTATTAAGATGGTTATGGTGTGTCTGCACACAATTTTCAGAGCAAAAGGCTTTCAGTTGCCTCTCTGCCAGTCTGTGACTGCAACAGTTTACCTTACTTTTATTTACATTTAGCTAAAACATGGAAGCTCCACTGCACTTCTCTGAAAGCCTGCTTGGTTATTTTATAAGTTAAATGAAAGGAAAAGCAAAATATCTTTAGCATACAGTATCGCTGTAAGTATACTAGAAGATAGGAGTGCTTAGAGATTCATCTGTGTGCTTTATATGAGTGAAGATTATTGGTATCCGCATCTTTAAACAGAGGGAAGCCAGAACAGACTCCAGCATGTTCTTTCATTTCAATTTTGACCCAAAAGTTTTGCATTTCCTCTGTACTTGTTCTTCAACCTTTCCAGTGTAATGTGACTGCAACATCTTATTGTGGTCCTTTTTGAAAGTGCTGGTATCAAACATACAAAGACCTTAATGTTTTACTGGATTACATACTCTGAACAACTCTGCAAGCAATTGTGTCCTTTACCATATGACACAGCAGGTAAAACCCCCAGATTTTTAAATACCTGAAGCTACTCTCTCACTGTTTTCTCTCGCTGCTTTTCTCCATCAAAAAGTAGAAGGTTTAACCCCTTATCAATATCAGCATCGTGAAACTGATGCCTTTATTTGATGCAATTTGATACTTTTTGTTGTTGAAAATGTTCTCCTCTTGATGACTTGGGGAATGTGAGCTGGATCTTCAGAGCCATTTTTTCTTGGTATTGAGGGAAAACTTATTTCTAGAGATTAGGAGATCAGGTTGTTCAGCCTGGAGAAAAGAAGGCTATGTGGAGACCTCATAGCAGCCTTCCAGTATCTGAAGGGGGCCTACAAGGATGCTGGAGAGGGGCGTTTTACCAGGGACTGTACAAGGGGTAATGGATTCAAATTTAAACAGGGAAGATCAGGTTAAATATAAGGAAAAAGCTCTTTACTGTAAGGGTGATGAGGCACTGGAACAGGCTGCCCAAAGAAGTGATAAAAGCTCCGTCCCTGTCAGTGCTCATGGCCGGGTTGGACGGGACCTTGGGTGACATGGTTTAGTGTGAGGTGTCCCTGCCCATGGCAGGGGTGTTGGAACTGGATGATCTTAATGTCCTTTCCAACACTAACTATTCTGTGATTCTATGATTCTATGATAAGAGGGGTCATATCTACAATTTAAGGAAATGTTCCCTGACCGTTTATCTCTAGTAACCACTTGAGCCTAGACTAGTCCAAAGGTGGGTTGACTTTGTAGAAGTAATTTCTCTTAAAAAGGTTTGTGCCATACAACAAGAGCAATTAGAATTAAACAGATTTTTATTTTCTAAATAAAAACCATTGGGTTTTGTCAGGGTTTTTTCCTTTTTTTATTTGGTTGGTTGGTTTACAAAAGCACCTGATGTGACTGAAACTCTGACTATAAAATTTAGGGCTAAATAGGGAGTAAAGAAGGATTCTAGAATATATTAGTCATGAAGCTGCTCAATTTTAGATTGTGTATATATTGGCGAGGTTATTATTTTCATACTAACAGTTTTCTCAGCACCCTGTATCTGAAGCATTTCTTAGATAGAGGCTGCAATTACATGCTCCTAGCCTACCTCTGGAAGACTTTAAATTAATACTGGAGGAAAAGGACCCAGGGAGATAAAGAGGCTTCTAAAAAGTAAAGGACTTCTAATAGGAAGAAGAAATTAAATGTGCTCAAAAGAGAGGCATCCCATGCAGAAAATCAGGAATTCTCCTATGTTTTCCTTGATGTTTTGAGTAACTTCAAGATGGCGATATGAAGCCAGAGAAAGGATAGTTTCCACAAGAGAGCAGCAATTTATGCTTCCAGACAAATTTGCCTTTTAGAAAAGCCCAACACAGAAGGATCTGTGTGCATCACCCCAATTGCACAGACTTAAAGGATTCGTTAAGCATATCTATTCTTCTGTGCTTTTTCAAAACAAATCAAATGTGTTGAGGCTGCAGATTACTCCACTCCATGCAAATCTGCGCTGAAATCAGAAGAAAACTTTCAGCATTCACCTGTTGTGAAATTACTCCGTGTCCTCACTCCATTATGCAGCAGCAGGATGTTAAATGGCATGAAAAGCATTTGTGGAACTGTGACTTGTTACACTCATTGCCTCAGACCTGCTCATAATTCAGCGCTGATGGCATACAGCCTACTTTTACTCATGATCCTTCTGTGTGGCACAAGTCTTCTCTCTCTGTTTTACTTGCATGTATCTCTGATTGTCTCAGTACTTCTAACATGTTCTGACCACATGAAATATATCAGAATATCACAGTTCCAGCAAGGCGTCTTATCCCCTGAGGAATCAGTCTGAAGATTATCCCATCATTTCTTTGCTTGGAGTGTGGTTTTACTCTGCAACATTGAAAATGCGTCACCTCCATTCCTCACTGCCCTGTTCCTGGTCTGAATTTAGAGTGATGTCTGGATGCTTTACAGGCAAAATTATAATTTCTTGTTGGCTTTTATTCTAGCCGGCACTCAAGAGCCAACCAGGGTAACTGAGGGGGAGCCATCTTCAACTATTTTCTCTGCTTTGCTGCACAATAGAAGTAGTATGCATTAGCCAATATTTTGTTACTTTGCTCATGAAATCAATCAGATTCATACCAAAGTGACTGCATCATTGAGACAAACAATATCCAGAGAAACAGACTTTTAACTTTTTGTGCATGAAAAAGTTTGGGCTTGTTTTCCTCTTCTCACTTCTGAGAACATTGAGACAACTTCAGCTAACACATACACTCTTTAAAATACTATCCTTCTTAGCTGATGAAAGGAAGAAAAAATAATGGCTTCTTTGCTGGTGGAAAATGACACATCACAAAGAAGGACATGCAGCACTTTGCTGGGTACAACCGTTCTTCATCCTAACAACTCACACTCTTCCTAACCTTCCTACCTTTTTGACTGAGTGTAGAAAACACTGCTAAGGCACTTGGGCAGTTTTCACATTTTCCTGGTGTCTTGGAATCTTGTTTCAATTCATTCATTGTATAAAGTTTCCTTGCGAAATTATGTTGTGCAGAAGCAGTTGAGGTCATGTGAGTACATAGCAAGTAGTTCTGCATGCATGCAATAGGTAAAGATTTGCTCTTTGAGCTGAAGATTGAGGAAGAAAGAAAGTAATAGCTTGCTTCTTCAAGCACAGGATGAGGCAGAGAAATAAAGTAATTCTGTGTACATACTACATTCAGTGCAGAGTCATGAGTGGCAAAAAGCATGGACTCCTGTGGTTCTGTCTGTATGAAGGACAAGCAGAAAGGATATTTAAATAACTTCTGCTTGCAGACTGGAAGGGCTTTTTCCTTTGAGAAACTGTGTGTTGGAAGATACAAGGAGAGGCTGAGCAACTCAGAACATATTCTGTCTAAACAAGAGTTTCCTTCCGCTACTGACTGATTAAATACAATAGTTAAATATGTCAACCCAACCGCTTGGGGTTCTAAGGACTGCAAGGATTTAATTAAGTTTGGGATAATCAGTTATAGAACTGCAATGTATAAGTGATAATTAGTCCTTGGCAAAAAAGCAGCACAGCAAAGCAGGAGGAGTTCCCTTTCTTTCCCCTTCAGCTGCATCAGCTTCCACAAAGCGACAAAACTCAAGGCCAAGGAAATGTTCATTAGAAAACTTTCTCACCTTTCATTGTGATACTGTGTCTGTCCCATTAAAGCCAAAAGGTGGCTTATAGCTGTTGGCAATACAAATGCCTGCAATGGCAGCTTTGCCTATTGCTTCAGCACAAGCAGAGCTTGCACTCCTATGCGCGGCCCCACTATTCCCACAGGGTCTGCTGTCTGTATCACAGCAAGCTAACAGAAGAAAAACATCCAGCACAGCAGAACCACTCCCCCAGAAGTCCACATGTTCACCATGTGTTTTCCTGCCTCACCCTTTGAAGACTCTACTGGGAGCATCTGTAAATGTTTCCTGTCCATATTGGAGAAGGCAGTGGAGTCTTGTATCCTTGAGTCAAATTCTGCAGACTCTGCAAGAATCAAAACCTGCAACTGACTAAGACCTCCAGTGGTAAGCAGCACCAGCAGAAGGGCTGAGATGACCTTTCCCTAAAACTATAGACCCTGTTAAAAATGCTTGTGTGTTGATAAGCAATTAACTACCCTGCTCCTCAGAAGCAACTGCAAAATTAATATGAAAAACTGAGCATCACATCCCATATCTGCTCTGAAGAATTAGCAAAAAATTGCTCAAAATGCTGCCTTGAAAAATGGATGAGAAAAGGAGTGGGATGGGTTTAAAGACATTGCACCACAGGTGGCTCACCTGTCAGTTGCTTGTGGTGAAGAAATCAGAGAGTTGTGTTTATGAGAACGTCCTCTAGGAGAAGAAGCAGACCCCCGTTGTGTCTGACAGATTAATGCAGACAACAAAGTCAATAAAAATAGCAGCAATTTATATCTCATTTGTATCAGGTCAAAACCTTTTTGATAACCAAAAATTGGGTCTGCCATATGAATTAGGAGGAGTTACATGACTCCCTGAACAGGTAACAATTTGGAGTGTGCTGCTGCCTCGACATAAATGCATCCAACCTGCTGTCGGGTGCATAGAGGTAATTTGCATGTGTTATTTTGGTGGTGGTCTGCCTCAGCTTTTCAAAAAGGCTTTTCAAAGCATTCAGGAACTTATATCTGCATACATGCAGTACAGTCAACTTGAAGCTGCACAGTGGTTTACACTCTTCAGGAAACTACTAGTTGTGTTGAGCATAAGAAATAAATTTGATCACAGGTCACAGCCATGGTGTAACAACTGCATCCTATTGCCTGGACAGGAAGGCTGGAAATTTTATTATGGTTATTTTTACATCTTCCAAAGAACCATCTATGTAGGGTGCATGTGCTTTAAGCAACCACACAATTGCTAGCCTTTCTTTCTTCTTCTGAGGACTCCAAGAACTTGAATGCTGTGACACATCGTGGCAATGAGCTGTTATCTAGGGACATTTACTCTCTCAGAAGTGGAGAGGCAGGTGGTGCTTAGAGTGGGAATCTGCCTCTTTAGCTTTGCTTACTCCTTAGCTGCTGAATCTGTCTGTTGTGAAGATAAGGTCAGGTATCTGTCCTCCCTGAGAAAAATTCTTCTTAAAGGTTTTTCCTATACACCTCCTTTCCTTGTGCCTTGTGAGTCTACGAAGTTAAGCTGAGTGAATACTGCAGGTGTCTTTCCTGTTCTTAACTTTACATATTTCTATGTGCTTCTACTGTACTACTCAAGTAAAACATTTATCTTCTTGATGTAGTCTACTGAGAAGCCAGTTTTTGTCACTCCCTGGAGGTGTTGTTCAGTACCATGTCAGCAGTGAAGTCTCAATGATCTTGGCAAGAGGCGCGTCAGTGCACATGTTCATGGTCCATCCCTGGCAGGTCCTAATATCAGTGGAAGTGAAATGCAGGCACATTTTGTGCATTCATGCCAAATCACTGCTTACTCTTTCTCTGATACAGCACTTCACATTATTGTTATTAATAACAGCAGCCAAGCTTCTCTAGGACCAAAAGGCACTCCATAGCAAAGATTTCTTCAAGCTATTTTGGGAGTTCTGAAAGCCAGTAATCTGTTTTGCATACATCAAAAATGGGATGAGTGAATGTGCCTGGTCTACAAAGGGCTTAATCTATATCCAGACTGTCCCTAAAAACTTCCCATCCACTGCTTACTTTACCCTCTGGGATGCAGCACTTCAGAAAAATTTTCAGATTAAATACAGCTCATAACTCATTTTCAGACACTATGGTTCCTGCAATTCCATTTTGGGGCATTTTGACAGGAATTTTTTGTTGCCAGTGTGCTGGATGATTTTCTTTTCTTTCTCGGGCATTGTTGCCTAGCTCTGCCACTGTTGTTTTAAGCGGTGGATGTCACATATCCTTAGCATTACTGCTAGGACTTTTTTGACTGCCGCTCTGTTGTTTTTCATCTTGTCAATTGCAGCTTGCATTTCTGACATTTCTATTGGAGTGATATTAATGATCACTTGGCTAAGCTCCCACATTTCATTTGATGCGGTATTAAGGTAGAACTAACTCTGTTTGGAAGTTCTGTGCCTTTTGCTTTATATGTTTGTTTGGTTTTGGTTTGGTTTTTTTCTTACCTTTTCTCTGTTGTTCCACCCGAATCTGAGGATGTTTTACATCTTTGTTTTTAATTGGCCCATTCCTTCTTTCGCAGCTTACAACTTGGCAGAAGACTCTGCATTTCCCTGCTTTACTGCAGTTTATGCTTCAATCATTAGGTCTTCACTTACCTTTTTTGCATTATTTTTTCCTGCTCTTTATTGCTTCCTTGGGCACTTCCCCTTCCTCCTCCCCCACTGCCAGTTTTTCAGTAAGCTCTACAGGAGTTTTCATTGCAGTGCTTTTCTTTCCTGAAAAGTTTTCCACATCTGTCAACTTCTCCAGTTCTTGCTCACTGGGTTGATATCCAGTTGTTCCACATGCAGCTTGAATTTTGTTGTCCCTGGATAATGTCAGTTATTCTTCCAGTGCTCATTTTCTCCTTCCTCACAAATCCATTCCTGAGTAAAGTGGGCGTTTGTTGCAGCACTGTCTTTTTTCCAGTACATGCTCTGCCTTATGTCACTACATCTGCTCTGCATTTTCCATGGTGTTTCCCCTACCTCATCTCTAAAGTTTTAGATCCTGTTTGAGAAGAAAAGTTGGGGTCATCAATGTGTGTCCCTCACATTCAGTCTAAGCAGGTGGTTAGCACAGCACAAATCTGCTAGCACCTGCTTTGTCACTGTGCCAAGCAGGTAAAGTTAGTGTCCTTTATATTATAGGCACAAGAAGGTGTAATTTAGGATAAATCTGAATATTGATACTTGAAGCATCTCATTAAGCATTTTCCATGGTTATGTCATGCAGAGATGTTTTTGGAGGTTAATTTCAAACTGACCTATGTGAGTGAAATCCTCGCACAGACGCAGCAGGCTGGTGTGCTACTCCCAACCCCCTCCAGCTATATTTTTAAAGACCAAAGGGGCAAGAGAATCCAACCTTCAAGGTTTTTTCCTTATTTCCTTTGCAGGACCCTAGCTACCGTATGAGCTCAGCTCTCTCTACCATGCAAAACTGCTTAAATTAAAATCACATATTTCTGAGAACTGACTGTTCCTCTTATTGTGACTGTAGGAACAACAGCGCAACACGATCTCCTTTGTCACAGAAATTATAATGCCTTCTGGCTGAAGGACAGGAGTTCTGTTTCTGCTTAATGGCTCCTCCTGCCAACTTTATTTGCACTGAGTAGTGTCTTGCTCGGCAGATTCTGCTCTTGAAACCAGAAGAGGAACCTCAGAATGAGGAAGGACAAAAGGACTGGTCCCACTGTTATATATATATTCCTAAAGCCTTTGCTCAAAGTGCTGGATAATTTGTGCAAACCTTTAAAAATAATAATAATAAAAAAAAACCCAACACCAGGAACCAGAAACCAGAGCATTAGGAATCTGTTCCATTAGGAACTCAGCAGGAAGGTGAAAAGTTTAAACAACTGAATAACAGAGTAATAGACAACAGTTGGATTGTGGTGCAGAGACATATGTACAGAAATCTTAATGGAGTACATTGTCAGAGACATAATACCTCTAGATCAGCCGCATGTAAACAGGCACAGCTCCAGGGGAATAAACCAAACTTCACCCACTTGAACTCTGAATTCATCTTCATGTGTGTCTGTACACAGAATCTTGGTTTGAGAAAGGAGCGATATTAGTTGTGACTGTTTTGATACATATCAAACCTAAAACGTCTGAGTCTCTTTTATAAGGTATTTTTTAATTTCCTTTAATCAGAGCCAAACAAATTTTGCACAAGCCCAGTTTCTTTGTTCTGGCACTTGGGAGCTCCACAGTCCTGTTTTCAATCCTCAGCTGTGACAGCAATTATATGCACAACTTTGAGAAAATTGCTAAATCCCTCATTTCTAAATGAGGAATATAACTCTTCATCCCCTCCTGTTCTCTGCAGGTCTTGCTTATCAAGATTGCAAGCTATAGAAACTACGAATTTCTGTTTAGGCATGTAAGATACCTGCCACAATACAGTTCTGATCCCCATGAGTGGAACCTGTGAGGCAAAGAGAGAACAGGAGGTGCTGCTGCAGTAGAAGCAATTTGCAGATCCATCAATGTGCAAGAGGACACTGGTGGATCTGGTGGTACAGTTGTCTCTGACTAGGATGCAGTGAAAGGAAAGCAAGCAGATGAGCAAGACACAAACACTTGAGTATCCATGAGTCCAAAGAACTCTCGTATGATCTACTGCTCACTTCAGCACGAGGCCAGTGCTACACCGTTTAAACAAAGAAGCAGACGCATATTTACTTCCTGGTGTTTTTAAAGAGTAGACATAAACCCTTTAACATTGCTATGCCCCCCCCCCCCCCCCCTTTTTTTTTTAATTAGTTACGCATTT
>JANRGW010027209.1:54631-67249 GCA_024733675.1 Psilopsiagon aymara | reverse complement strand
GAAGCTGTGGCTGCCCCATCCCTGGGAGTGTTCAAGGCCAGGTTGGATGGGGCTTGGAGCAACCTGGTCTAGTGGAAAGTGTCCCTGCCCATGGCAGGGTGTTGGAACTGGATGGCTTTAAAGTCCTTTCCAACCCAAACCAGTCTGGGATTCTGTCATTCTTTCTGGTATGTTTGTGCAAGGCCTGCTTCGGCAGGCATGCTGCATTAACGCCCACAGGCTGCCTGCCCTGCTGTCAGACACACTTTTGGAGTCCTGTCAGGGCATAGGCCATAAAAGGATCACCCTTTCAAAATGTTGTTTATGCAAGTGCCCAGTGACAGGAATGTGTGTGTTTATGGTATTTTGTTTGGTTTTTTTGGTTTGTGGATTTTTTTTGTCTTTTTTCCCATGGGGAGAGACAACACTCATGAGAAACTTGTATTTCTAAGGCTGCAGTGAAGCTGAGTAATAATTTTATGAATTTTAGATAGAAGCCCTGGAACAGACATCCCCAAGTCTGGTTTAGATTCTTTCCTTTGTGCAAGTCCATGTCCTAGTTATTTGTCTCCTGATAGCAAACTATCAAGAGAATTTTAAAAGCTGATGAATGGACCTGATCACAGCACTGAATATCACCAGAAGTTCTGACAGCGTGATGTTATCATAAAGCCTGACCTTCCCCTGGGAAAACAAAGTCATAAACACAATCAGGAGTATGTGCTAAGGCTTAATCAATGCTTAGTGATGATGGAATGTGAAATCAAACATCCAAGGATAGAAATCGAATTTCATTGTTACAGGAGGCTCAGCAGTTGAAAAACTGTCCAATAAAACAAGAATGAAAGCTTGGTGACTTGAAGGTCCTGCAGAAATAATCTAAAGAAACCAACCTGTGAGTCACGACTCTGAAGGACTATGGAAGTTACAGAGTGCATTCATCCTTACATCCTTCCCCCTCCTGCCCTTTTTAACAAAAACTGTTCCATTTACTTCTGTTACCAAAATGTGATTTAGGGGTGTACATACAGGGCCCTCCCCCAGCCATGGGAGGGGACACGTTTCGTATGTAATACCTTGGTTGTGGATTTCACAACAGTAAATAGCATTTCACTTGTTTATGTTTGAGCAGACATTTGAAGCATTCAGATACCGACTGTAAATGCAGCAGTTTGTAAGGACAGTGCAAAGGATTACCTTAACTGAGGATGTAATCTGCAGGATTATAGTACTCCAATCTTCTGCCAGTCTGGAATTCTGCTTCCAGCCGGGAGCAAAACCACTCTGGGTTTCCTAAGAATCAGAAGTATCCTGTGGTTGCATTGACTTTGTTACTCTGCCACTCTGTCTTTTCATGAAACTTCTTTTTCAGGAGTGTCTCCGTCATGGCACTGCAGAAAAGATAAACCTAATAGTCTAATTTATCATAGAATGGTTTGGGTTGGAGGGGACCTTAAAGATAAGAACAGCAATTTCTGCAAATACACTTCCTTCAAAGTTTATTTCTCCTTTGGTGTGTTCATGCTGCTCTGTAACCTTGAACAAATTTTTAAATATGGAAGATCATTGTCTGTGGCAGTCTATTAAAAGGTCCTCCACAGTGCTTCAGGCCTTAGCTCAAAGGCTCACCTTAAAATAAAAAGGTGTGGACTGTCGATACCAATGTGAGTCAAGTGAGGACAAAAAGTGATTCCGCAGGTTTCTTTCTGCATTGTATATGTGTCTTCAGGTCCAGACTGCTCAACCCTTTTTTGAATCCTCACCTACAGTGAATAGAGCTGTTCCCATTTACTAATAGCACTACTGCTACCAGAAGAAATAAGTTAGCAGCTCTGTTCCACAAAGTACCAGTCTTAAGTTTTAGAATAGTAAGTGATAAGGAATTCTGTTTCTGGTTTGGAATTTTTTTTCTCCGTAACATTTATTTCTCATTTTCACATGAATGAAGCGGTTTTCTTGTGTCATTTGATACTTAGCAGGTAGATGTAATATCATCTCTGTTATATGTCTGTTCTGTCACACAAGAAATAGTCAACTAAGCCTGAACTACCCAAATAACAGAACTGCAGTATTTCTATATTAATCCAGAGACTGTTTTTTTTAAACATCTAGTTAAGAATCTGGAAGACGTATTCTTTATGGTGCTTCCATAATCCTGCCCATTACATCACTGAATTTATAGCAGTGTTAACAGAAAAATCAATGAACATTATTTCTGAAATGTCAGGGATGTTAATGGTGTGATTTAAAAAAGGGGGAGCATTCAAAACTCCAAACGGTACACACTGGTGCACATCTTGCTGAAACTGTGATAGGGAGGATTTAAATCATTATGGCTCAGTCATCTTGAAAAATGTGTGTAGGTAGCTATTCTTAGACATACAAATCTTTCTTGCCATATTGTGGGATTTTGCTAAGTGGGGGAGGCTATATAGAGTATATTTTAACAGAAGGTTGCTAAGATTGCTCTTAAATCATTTTGAGTCATATCAACAGTTGCTATGGAACCCCTGCTAATATTTTTGGAAAATTATTAGTACAACTTCCTGAGGAAAGAGATTCTTACCAGTAGAGATTGGAAAGCTGTTTCACAGGGGAAAAAAGTAAGAATGGGAAAGCTGGTGGATATTTATTTCCAACTAACATTTTCTGTGATGTATTGAACTTCTGTGATTTGAACCAAGTGGTATTGTACAAGCTAGCAAGCAGTTTTTATTTCAAAACTAAGCATTCATTAATTTATAGCCTCCCTGCAGTTTAATCATGTTTTTCCCAGTAAGACTTCATGGATATAAACATAGTCCAACTAATATCATAGGAGGAAAAGACCAAATAGAGGACTAATACTAAATGATATAAAGGAAATACAAAGGCTTAGTGGATAATTTGCATGTAGAGATAAGAAGCAGTAGGAGGATCCTTGCTGATTTCTGGAGCACAATTGAGGATAGACTTTCAAGTCCTGGAATGATTGTTATTAGAGCTGATCAGTTACTCTGAAATGAAGATTCAGTAATACTGAACACACAGATATGTAGTTAATTGAATGAATTAAGAAGTAATAGTATTGATTTTCTCAATTCTTTTCTACTTCTGTGGAAAAAAAATTTTCAGTGCTATATATTGCATTTACAGATAATTTATCTAGAAGTCACTTTCCTTCCACAGAGCTTTCCAAGCAGAGATTTTGTGGCAGAAGTTGTAATAGCATGTTCTCTTTTTGGTCTGGCATTTCTCCTTGTAGGCAGAGGTGGGTTGCTCTTCTGTCTTCCTGCTGCCGTGGCCTCTAACAGTTCACTACTGGCATAAAGCTGTTGCTGAACATTTCACCTTACTGAATGTTATTGTGTAAATGTCTAAAATACGGAACAACGTTGGTTGCACAATATGAAATACTTGGATTTCAAATATTCTTTACTGTAAGGGTGGTGAGGCACTGGAATGGGTTGCCCAGGGAAGCTGTGAATGCTCCATCCCTGGTGGTGTTCAAGGCCAAGTTGGACAGAGCCTCGGGTGGCATGGTTTAGTGGGAGGTGTCCCTGGCCATGGCTGGGGAGTTGGAACTAGATGATCTCAAGGTCCTTTCCAACCCTGGCTATTCTATGATTCTGTGACACATTCAGCTTCATTTGAAAGGCAGCTGGTATGGTCACAAGGCATTGAAAACTTTATCATAACTTCTCTGTTTTCTGCAGCAAAGGTCAAGCCCTTTGGCAGATTTTTTTTTTTCTTTTATTAATCTTTTAAAAGTGTTTTAAGTGCCATATAAATGGAACTGAGGCATACGTGTTAACAGAAAGCAATTTATACCTAAGCACTTGTGCTCTGTGGAGGCAGATGGTATCAGCTGTTCAAAAGCTGATTCAGATAGATGCATGAGGCCACTTGTCCTTGGACAGATGCAGAAGTGCCAGGCAGAAATGTGTCCTCCATCATCGTTAATACAGAAGACATGCTGGAGCAGTACAAGGTGATTGAGATGCAGAAATTGAGATGCAGAAAGAGGCCAGACTCATGTTCTCCTGAAATAACATTCTATTGGAGATGGGTATGAAGCTGTATACAGTCTCAAAGGCTCACAAAACCAGTTGAAAGTCACCCAGAGTCCCATTTTGGCCCCTCTTTTTGTATATTATATTTCTGATGGTATAGCAGCCTGATTCAAGAGCAAGGGAAGAGACCACCCAAAATCCCCATGCAGAGCAGGAGCCATGGCTCCTGCAGAAATGGTGAGTTCAAACTTCCATAAGCTGTAGCTCTTCTGTGCTCTCAGAAGAGAGCTTGTCATTTCAGTCCTGTGTTGGCTAAGATACTGAGGTGATCAAAGTCTTTTCTGAACTCTAAATACTGGTTTTGTCAAAACATTTACCTGCAGTCCTGAGGCAGGCACTTCAGCCTTGCAGGAGACAGTTTCAGTGTCCTTTTGGGGTTTTCTGTTGCTGTGCCAGCATTTGCTGCTTTGGTGGTTGCTAATCCCTGTTCTAACCTCTTACTCTACCATGCTGTGTGTAGAGATGCTTAAGTACCTTGGGCAAACTTGTGACAGAGCTGACTTTTAGGTGGTACAAAGTTTATAGCCTTATATTGAGACTTTCAAGAAGTAGGAGACTTACCATGAATACTGATAGGCCTCACAGTGTCTGTGCTAGAACATTGGGAATTCAGTTTCAGTAGTAATTCAGAGTGCTTGGTCCAGCAAATGTTTCAAATGATAGCTAATATAAGATGGTTTGACTGGAGGAGGGGAGGACAGACATCTGCCCCTGCAGGGAGAGATGGAAAACAAAGAAAGCCTTCTCTTGTCCTGAGCTAAAAATGAGAGTTGAGTCACAGATCTATGGACATGTCATTGCCTCTTTAAATTTGGTACAATTAAATGAGTTTTCTGCTGCTCTGCTGCAGCAGAAGTTTGCTTTCCATTCATTACCTATGGTAATTATTGTCTGACTTCTGTTACAGTTATCAGGTATAATACCTTCTTGATAAACCGTAAAGAGGAGCTAGGAATAGAAGCCATTCATCCTGTTTGCTGGTTACAGTATTTCAAACTCAGAAGTGTTATGGAATCTCTCTTTCCAATATCTTTTCTGTCCAGGAATTCCTGAGATTATAAAATGAACGCTTTCAGGGCACAATTATGGTATGGATTTATTTTTTTTTTTAACTTATCTTACAATTTCCTTAATCAGGGAATGAAATCTGTCTGCAAAATCTTTTCCATATTTCCACAGCTTGTTGGATCATTCAGTTTTGCACCTTAGATGAATCCCTTAACTTAAGAACAGATTTTAAATATTAATTAATTAAGACTATATGCTACATAACTAAAATGGTGACAACTGAATTAGTCTTATTTTGGCAAGTATGGGAGAAGAATCATCTGTTTGTTTTCTTAGGAAAATGTCTGAGATGCCATTTCTTGACAATGTAACTATGGGCCTGCCAATTTGTAACTGTAAAGATTTATTAAAGAATCCTAAAAAGGAAGTTACATGCTTCTGAGAAGTTTAAGCTTCAAAAATATAGTCCTTTGTGAGCATCTCCTAGTGCTTTGATTCCTCTTGTTCTCAAAATTAATAATTCAAATGTTATTATCTATACATCTAAATAGATAAATAAATATATGCACGTATAATTATATATCAGCAGTGTTGGCTATTCTTGATTAATGCTTTGCTTGCCCTGCATTGTCTCTTAGGTATGCCTCTTATGGATGTTGGTTTAGCTATTCAATATCTTTTCAAAAACTAATAAAATTACAAACTGTAGAAAAGGATCACCTCCCCTTTAAACCTGTAAATATTCTGGAATTGGGCATATTTTGGGAGGAAATACAAAATATTTGGTCATCTAGTTATCATATTTTGTATTCTGTAGTATCAAGTATTACAATAATGAGTTAATTCTGCAGAAAAAGCACATATGCACATCAGGTATTATGGCAGTTTTCTCAATTGTTATCATTCTCCTAGTTACAGAAATCACTATATGAAGAAAGTATGTAGTTTTTGAATACACCTAAAACAGGACGACGTAAACTAAAGTAAAACTTATGATTTAAACCCTTTTCCATCTGCCACCTTTGTCACCCTGGAAAACACTTTACTTTTGGCAAACTGGCTTGGCCTGTGACTTGCTAACTTGCAGTGAGCAATATACAAGAGAAGGAAAGCTGGCTTCAGAGATTGTGGATAGATGTATTGTTCCAGTTTTGGATGCACCCAGATAGTTCTGATAGCTTTAAAAATGGAAAACCAACATTGATGTTTTAGTAGCATCAAACTGTAGATGTATTCAGCTCTCACATTCAGCAGAAGCTGCAGCTGCCAATATAAGCGGCAGTAAGTTAGCAGTATAGCAGTGATGTGTGTGCTGGGAGCACGGGAGACAGAGCTCTGTCCAAAGAAGATGGTTTTATTGCAAGCTGTAGTCCTTCAGGTTGTGATGAGCCAGGCTTGATAACATGAGCGGGGTCGTAAGACGTCCTTTACACAAGGAGCAGTTTGTACCATGGAGTGTTCGTTTCTTCAGAACCTGCATTTCCACCTTTGTGGCCACATGGGATTTGAAACAACAGGTATGAAGTGGTAGGTGTGGTTGATCTGAAAGATTAATTCTGGCTGTGTTAAACATCCTCATATGTTTGTACTCGTAGGATCTGCCGAAGCAGCTCCATTTTCCTCAGAAAAACATAGCAGTTTGATTAATTGCCTCTTCAACTTGTACTTTGTATTTGGTGGAAGAAGATAAAGGATCCACCTTAGTTGACTGTGTGGGGTCAGTATTAGTAAAAGTGTTGATTAAAACTTGTCACTAAAGTTAGTTGCTATGTATTTCAGAATACACAGGGAACAGAACATTAAATCATAAGGGCGAGGCAACTGTTCATCTGCAATGAAGAACTTGAGCATTAATCAAAATCCCTCTTCAGCCATCTCCTCTGAAAAGAGGTTTGGTAATGACAGAAATTTGCTTTGTTGGACTAGTTTTCACTTCTTTGTCTCATCAGGGTCCCTTCAAGTTTTCTCTTGCTCAGTACTATCGCAGATTTATTTTGATTGTCTAAGAAAATGCAAGAGAACAGCGGTAGCTGCACTTTCATAGTCATTCTTCAGTACCCATTACAGATAGAAGTAGGTTGTTTCATCTTCAACAGGCTTATCAGTGGGAGTGCTTCTCTGGGTTTTATGGCAAAGTTGTGGAAACTTTCCTCAATTATATCAGTAAGGATGACTTGGGTTCTTCCTGTAGATTGAAATCAAGGTGACTATAAATACGTTATCTGTCCCAGATAATAAATTTTATCCCATGCGCTCTAGATAAATGGCCTTTCTTAAGGTTTTTTTTTAGGCTTTTTTTGAGTTGATGGCTACTTCAGCAAGCACATTTTTTCAATAGTCATTTTTGTCCTCTGAAAATTTTTAAAATTATATTTTTCTGTCTACAGTACTATCAGTAAAACATTTTTATGAAAAGGCTGCATTAATAGTAATGTTGCAACCTATGTCAGTAGGATGGAGCAGCCCTGTACAATTAGTATCCTAACAACAGCTTTGTTACTATGGTCTGTACTTCCTATCAGGATGATAAAAGTTCTCTGTCTGATTGTATTTTCTTCACATTGCATCTGCAATGTCGTGATTCCGTATTAATAGAGTTTCTGTTGCAGTAGTTCCTTTCTTAGAGGAATATATGTGAGGAGAAGGGGATAGGGAGAAATTTGGGACATATTTCTTGTGACGCCTCTTACTCTCCTGTTGCCTTTACAAGCATCATTACTGGTCCTTGTAAAGACAACGTGCATGTACTTGTCCAGATTCAGTGATCAGGCTTAAAGTCTCCCAGCCCTCATTCATAAAAATGTTACGCCCTTTGTACAGTTGAACCTGAGCATGTGTAATTTAAGCATGAAGTAATCCCCTTGAACTCTAGTTCTACTCTGTATAGGTTAGTTTCACATATGCACAGTTAACTGTTCTGGTTGTGGGATGCACAGTCAATCTGAAGAGTGAAGTTTTATTACTTTCTTTCTGAGTAAGCAGAGTTAAGTTTTGTTAACAAGTTATTAAGGTAAAATGTGAATTCAGGGACATAAATACTTAAAGTAGCATAATCTTGAGTGAAGGCTTTTTACTTAAAAGCAGGCATTTGTATCAGTGGTGTGTAATGTGGTCAGTAATAGGTGAAAAAGGAAGAACACGCAGCTTCCTTATTCACCACATTGCTATTTCTATTTCTTTAAATGGAAGAAATGATGGAGGACATGCTTCATGTATTCTGCCTTCTTTTTCTGCCCTGATAACTGGGATTGTGAACGTTTCTGGGAAAATACCTGAAAAGAATCAGTCCTGGCTGTGGTGCAAAGTTTGGTGGTAGTTACCTGCGTGAAAGTTTTGACACCCTTCCATGAATTTATTTTTGCAAAGCACCATGATGGAAACTGGATCAGGGAAGAGGCAATTTCAGGCACAAATCCCTTTGCACTATCATAAATGGAGAGACCATAAATGTTATGATGGGTGCTCAAAGGCAGTTTAATGTAGCACTGGAGAAAATAGAAGCCATTACTACTGGAAGACCTTCAGTTGTTTCAGAGAAAATGAATGGTGCTGTTGCAGGAAAGGTACTGACAACAAAATACCTGCTGGCTGGGGAAGGGATGAGCAGAGCACAGTACAGAAACATACAGCCATTACCTGAAGTAATGTTTGTTTTTAGTTTAAATCTGACAGGGATAGTATTTCCTGTATTTGCTGCTTACAAAATTATATAATCCAATCTGATGGAACTTTTAGACTTAATTTTACCTGTACTTAGGAACTAGCCAGTCTTTGCCAGTGTTCAGATTTATGTATTTAACATTTCATTGTGCCACAAGCGCTGCACAGGAGAGAGGATGAACTTAGGTTTTTACATCTTAACTCTTGATGACCCTGTGAAGTCCAGTTCCATTAGTAAATGAGGACAGAACAGGTTGATGAAGCCTTCTGATCCCGGATACGCAGAGTCTGCCCGACACCTCATGAAAAAAGCTGCTCAGCTGATTTGTATCTCAGTCCTCAGGCAGCCTTACCACTCAGATTTTGTTATTGCTGTGGGCTGAGGAACACTATCTAACCTAAACTGTAGCAAAAGAGGCTTAAGCTCACCAGTTTATCTTCACACCATGGCTGCTCAGCATATGTGCATGATGGTTGTAATTGAGCAACTAACGAATAGGAAGCTGTTGTGCTGTCAGCACTCAGTCACATTCAATCTTGTGTAGCATTCCTGAAACATTAATTTCTAAACTTAACTAATGAAACATATCATATCTTTGATCCGTCTATCCCTTGCATAGTTTTGTATGGGAGGAGTTGAGGCAGCGGCTACAGAGATGGGTACAGAGCATCCTTATGGATCTTTCTTGAAGTTACCTAGTAAAGAAGTCTTCCTGCAGAAAATGGATGAAGCAACATTTTGAGCTTTCAAATTCAATGGAGCTAGTTGCTGCCTGGAAAGATTTTATTTCCCACGAATGTTGGGTAAGAGGAATATGCAGGTGGATGATGGAATGGGCAGTGTTGTGAATCAGCCTCATAGATAGATAGATACCTGATCATAAATAGATACAAGAAAATAGTGCTGTTGATTCCAAATAAACTGTGTGTCAGTGTGTTACTGTACAGAAGAGTTGTAGGGAACCTTAAAATGGGCTCATGCCATACAATGCCAGCGAGTAATTGTGAGAATTGACTTGAAACTCTCATACGTAGGTCTATAAAATGCATTACTGCATGATTGATTGGAAAAAAGATTAATTGTAAACTAAAAGGGGGAAGACTCTTTTATACTATTTAAAATTTTGTTTGTTTCTTTTTTCTTTGCGTGGAGTCCCAGTGTGATTTTATGTTCTTTATGTAACTGGCTCGTGGATCAGGCTAGCTGAAGGCTAACACTGCTGCCCTGGTGTTATGTTTGGGATGCTTTCACTGTGTATGGAACATCACAGGTAGTAGATAAGCTCATGAAGCAGATTCAGTACAAGCTTTCATTCATTTCTACAGGTTTGGTAGTGTTTGAAAAGGACTTGGGGCATCAGAGACGCATAGGCCTTCCTCAGGGCTTGCCACAAGCAGCGGAAGTTTGAATTCCCTGTTTTTCCTGACTTCAGAGCTGGCCTCCAGGGACTTCTACCTATAGCGACAAGATAAACCATCATCTTCACTTGTGGACTCACATCTACAGTGACTACCAGCAAAGGCACTAATGAATGGCACTTTGATGGTGTGAAATCTGTCAGTTGCATATAGTGCTGCTGTACTGTAATGAGTTCTAGCTACTGCTAGCCTTGGCCAAGTCTGGACTGGTGACCTGGCAAAGAAAGGTATCTGTAGCCCATTACCAATTCTGAAATAATTCAGGCCTTTGATAACTCTTGCATTCTTACTGGCAGCTCTCTGTTACTTTGTTCTCAGAGCTGCTGTGTAAGTGATTTTATCTTGAGTATACATTAAAGCCTCATGGGGATGCTGTTACGTACAGGATTTGGAATTTAGGATTTGACTGAATCAGATCTGATGTTCTCAGTGTTTTCCCTGATGCTCAGGAGTTCTTCTTCCCTGCCTCAGCCTTTTCCCTTTTTAGAGACTCCCACTTCATGGATCTTGGCTCAGGATTTCTTTTAATGTCTTGTGCTTTTCTTTTTTTTAGTGTGTGATATATTTCTGTCTTTAAGGTTTTGAATAAACAACACGGCATTCTTTTGGTTTCATGACTTTCATTTAGGGTAAGAGAGATATATGCAGCAAGCTGATTGAAAAATTCCAGCTTTGGACACAGCTCTTCTGCATGACATTTTTGTGGACTTTGAGTGCTGAAGGATCTGTGCAATAGTGACCTTCAGTTTTCTGGATTAGAGGTAAACAAATAAGTGACAGTGCTCAGTTTTCAAAAATGACCTGCAAGTGGAAGCCAGAGCAGCTCCTCCTGAATGTGTAGACATGCAGCTTTAGTGCACATGCCATTCTCAGAGCCCAGCCAAGGAGCAGCACGAGTTTAATTAAACCCCTGGGTCATTTGCTGCTGTTCAAAATTCTGTGGAGTATAGTGAGATTTACACCAGCGTGGTGCAGCGGTTACTTCAGGATGTGTATGAAGCACCCTGTGGTAATTCAGAGAACAAAGAGACAAGCTAGGAAGAAGGTTTGACTAACCAGGACCAACTGTCCTCATAGTTTTCATATCAACGTAGAAGGTGATAGCTGTGTCCTGTAGCAGAAGCTTTTCCCTTTACATCTATTAGATCTGGAGGGTTTGCATCCATGGAATGGATTCCATCCATTCAAAAAGAATGGAGAAGGGATTGCAGTGAATTCAGAGTGTGAACAGATTTCATCTCTATCACATGCTGTAAGGCACAGATTGATGCTGAGGATGGTGGGACCAAGGATTTTTACCCTTTTGGAAAACAAAGTACCAGTGCACTCTGCTTTTTCATATGGACATTTAATGGTTAAAGTTTGGAAGTTACTTCAGTGCCACTGCACCGTGTTGTAATAGGAGGAAGACACTACCTATCAGTGTGAGCTCTCAGCCCAGAAACCACCCATGTCCTGGGCTACATCCCCAGCAGGAGAAGTAGCAAGTCAAGGGAGGGGACGTAGCATGGGAAACAAAAAAGAGGAATTAGAGATGTGTGCATGTTTGCGGGGATATGATATAATAGGCATCACAGAAACATGGTGGGGTGGCTCCTATGACTGGAGTGTTGGAATGGAAGGTTACAGGCTCTTTAGGAAAGACAGGCCTGGTAGGCAGGGAGGGGGAGTTGCTATTTATGTTAGGGATAGGCTGGAGAGTATGGAACTCTGTCTGGGGAGAGGTGAGCAGTCGACAGAGACTTTGCGGGTCAGGGTTAAAGGGAGAACAGCGATAGGAGACATTATTGTGGAGATCTGTTACAGACCACTTAACCAAGAGGACTCTGTGAATGAAGTGCTCTACAGACAGATAGGAGGAACCTCACGCTCGCAGGCCCTTGTTCTCAGGGGGGACTTCAACCATCCCGATACCTGTTGGAGGGATGGCACAGCCTGGCACAAGCAATCCAGGAAGTTCCTCGATTGTGTGGAAGACAGCTTCCTTATGCAAGTAATAGAGGAGCCGACAAGGAGAGGTGCCATGCTTGACCTCATGCTCACCAACAGGGAAGGGCTGGTTGGAAATGCAACGCTCCAGGGCAGCCTTGGTTGCAGCGATCATGAGATGGTTGAATTCGAGATCCTCAGGGCAGTGAGAAGAGCGTGCAGCAAGCTCACTGCCCTGGACTGCAAGAGAGCAGGTTTTGGCCTCTTCAGAAACCTTCTCAGTAAGGTCCCATGGGATATAGCCCTAGAGGGCAGGGGGGCCCAAGACTCCTGGTCAATATCCAAGGATCACCTGCTGCACGCTCAGGAGTGATACATCTCTATAAGAAGGAAGTGCTGCAGGAGGGCCAGGAGACCCCCTTGGGTGGATAAGGAGCTGATGAGGAAACTTCATAGGAAAAAAGAGGCTTATAAAAGGTGGAAGCAAGGACAGACAGCCTGGGAAGAATACAGGGATGTTGTCCAGGAAGCTAGGGACCAGGTTAGGAAGGCTAAGGCCCACTTAGAATTA
>JANRGW010027209.1:41566-54531 GCA_024733675.1 Psilopsiagon aymara | reverse complement strand
GAGCTCTTAGGCAGAAGTTCTTCCCTGTGAGGGTGGTGAGGCCCTGGCACAGGGTGCCCAGAGAAGCTGTGGCTGCCGTATCCTGGCAGTGATTCTGTGATCAAAAGAAGATATGCATGCAGAGTTAATAAGCTATTTTAAAAGATCAAGTCTGGCATCAGTTTGCCACTCACTAGTGTTTGCTGAAGAAGGAGGTGCAGGACAGAATCAAATTCCTGGTAACAGGGTAATTGGGAATGACTTCAGGCTGACCATTCAGCTTTGGAATTCTCTTTATCTCTTCTTCTAAGTGCTAAATCACTTAAAAGACCAGACTGTCTTCTTTGTTCTTCTTGGGAGTGTGTGCTGCATCTTTAAGCTCTTTCTTTATGGAAGGAAGGGAGTTGGCTGAAATTGCTGCCCAATCTACCTCAATCTACAATTTTTTTTTTTTTTTTTTTTTGTAATAGTATTGTGAACATTATCTGGTTTGTTTTTTTTTTTTGCTATCTTTAGGAATACCATTGGTACATTTTAAATGTTTTTTTAGAATTATTGAGAGACCTAATATAAGCAATCAGATAAAAAGAAAGGGTTTTTAATTCAAACTACCACTTTTTTGTCAATGGAAAACAGCATCAGTTCACTTCTACCAACAGCAGATGGTTGCAGTCTTGATCAGTATTATCTGCTTGCACTGCAGTGTCAAACAAAGCTTTCTGCATATTGCTTTTTTGTGTGTTCTGAGGCTTCTGGAAGTGTTTTGAAGTTCTCTTAGGCATAATATGATTGATCCTCATGAATGCATTTTCAATATAACAATCAGGTGTCCTTCAGCTGTAAGAGACCCTGTTTAATATTTAATATTATAGAACATGTCTTTTCGTTGAACATGACAGGAGAGGATTTGGGTTTGTTTCTAGGCTGTGTTGGAGCATCCATTTAGTGTTTCTTCTTTACTGTTGAGAAACAGAGCCGCACAGGAAGCACATTTGAGGAAAAGGGTCTTTTTTCCAGGATAAAGCACCCACCACATTAATCCTTACAGTCAGTCTCTGCTGTGGCTTTGGTGAGTGGCACAGCACAGTGGAGGAGGTTCACACACCTGAATGGACGCTGTGCAAAGGTGTTGATCCTGTGGTTTATTCCATCATTGTCCGTGCCTGCTTCTCCTCATCCCACTGCCTTGCACTGTGTGTTTCTCAGCTCCAGCTTAGCAGCATTTAAGCATTGTCCATGCTTGGCTGTTAACAGACTGTTGTATTTCATATTTGACGTCTTGTCTGAAATCGCTTTTTAGCCCTTCCCTGCTGTACTGTTGTACCTCTTATTGTGCATGAAGATCCTAGAGTCACAGATTGATTTGGATTGGAAAGGACTTTAAAGTTCATCCAGTTCCAACCAGGCAGGGACAACTTCCAGTAGACCAGGTTGCTCCAAGCCCCATCCAACCTGGCCTTGAGCACTGCCAGGCATGGGGCATCTTTATTTATTTTGGTGCAGAAATACTTAGCAGTGAGCTCAGCAGCATTAAAGGAAAATCTATTCCCTAGGGCACAGTCAGAGACAGTCAGATAGGCTGATCTTGTGGTATCATCACCCATGTAAGAGCTAATGAGATCACTGTTATGAGTCAGCGTTGACTACAAGTGTGATTAAGTCAGAACATGTATTCTGTTCAAGTGCTGGCTGGAGATGAAAGTGAAGGCTTTACAGAGCATTGGGTTCAGTTTTCAGTAGTACTGTGTGTTGTGTGAAGCTAGAGAAAAACAGGTGGAGTCTTATCGTGTTGTAGGGAGTGTGTCTGACTTGACTGTCACTACATGATTTTCGTGGTTTCCTCAGGACAGTTTTTACTGGGCTACTTGAAGAACAGCTGGTTTAAGACTTTTTTTTTTTTTTTTTTTTTTTTTTTTGTAGAGTAGCCTAAATTGGGGATATGCCACTTACTGCAAGTCAAAGCCACCTCAGGGGCTATCCCTCCTTCCTTCTTGCTGTCCCTCTAAGGCTCCAAATTAAACCATGTTTACTTCCCAGCTCCAGTATGAGAAGATACAAGGGTAAGAGGTCAAGGTTGTTAAAGAGCTTTCCATGGAGTGGGTTTGTTTTATTGTCACGGTTTAAGTCCAGCTGGTAACTCAGAACCACGCAGCCGCTCGCTCACTCCCGCTTTCTTCCTTCCCCTGCTTCTTGGGGGCTGAGAAGGACAATTGAAAGAATGTACCTCCTGTGGGTTGAGAGAAGAGCTGTCCAGTAACTAAGGTACACTGCAAAAATAAAGCCCAAGCCAAGCAGTGCTCAAACACTTCCAGGTAACTGCCCCCAGTTTATATACTGGGCATGACGTGTTGTGGTCTGGATTATCTCTTTGGTTAGTTTGGGTCCGGTGTCCTCTCTCTGCTTCCTTCTGGCTTCCTGTGCCCCTCTTCCCTGGCAGAGAATGAGACTGAAAAGTCCTTGGTTGGAATAAACATTACTTAGCAACAACTAAAGACATTGGTGTTATCAGCGTTGTTCTCAGGCTAAAGAAATGAAAACCACAGCACTGCACCAGATACTAGGAAGAAAAAAATGGTTGCTACAGCTGGAATCAGGACATTTATATATTAATTACTTTTGATCAGATACTTGTTTATACAGTAGCTTTGCCTGTTTGTATTCAGGTAATACCAATAACAGTAACTTGAGTTACTTTTGCAAACCATTACGTTTTAGCTAAAATGGTGGCGTAGTTTTGTTGGTGATCTTACTTCCTTTCCAAGATAGGAGATACAGACTCAATTTGTGATGACTATCATGACAAATCATGCTCCTATCAGTAGGAGAGCAATGTGGGTAAGATTCTGAAATGAGAAAAGTTACATCAAGGATTAATTGGACCCTGCTTTGCCCCTTAGGAGCACCCCTTGCTTGGGCAACCATTCTTTGTTCTACACCCTTGCCGGACTAATGAATTCATCTCTTCTATACTCACCAGTTCATGGAAATACAACAGGTGGGAAACACTTACATGCTTTGAAAGCCTTTATGCAGTGCAGGAAAAGTCAATTAGCTGGGAAGTCAGAATGGTCAAAACAACTTCCTTTGTCCATATAGAGTAAGATTCTATGTTGTCACCCAAGGGCTGACAGTTAAAAATCATTTGCTATAGATGATGTGGAGGAATAGCCTGATACCAAGTTATTCTATCACTGTAATGCAGAAAAGGTTGTAATAATGTTTATGGTACTTTTTTGTTTGTTTGTTTGTTTTTTCCCTAGACACACAAATTACATTGTATTGTGGCTCAGTACTGTAGGCCCAGTTGTGGGTCTAAACCTGCCCCTGAGTTATGCAGCAGTAGCACCTGAGCAGACTACAAATGCTGATTCAGTTGAAAGGTAAGAGAAAATGAAATCACCCTTTTTCTCTCTCATCCTCCTATGAAATTAAGAACATCAGACTGATAACTGGCAAAACTATTATGTCCTCCTTTGGACCTCTTGGTTCATGATTACTCACCTCATGATATTTTGCTTACAGGGATGCCTTACTGCCCTGCTTACTTTGCAGTAAAAATTTGCACTGAGAGAGATGTGCTTGGCACAGTGCTGATGCCCTTCATAACTATCAGAAAGTCCTTGATGTCCTAAGGTCTTTCTCAGCGCATAAAAGCATTTTACAAAGGTCACTCCAGCACATGGCACTTTTAGCATAATTCTGTACAATGATTTTAATTTGATCTTTTTTTTTTTTTCCCTCCTGTTTGGTGTCATCACTTCAGACCTCTGAGCTGATGACAAATGGTGGTTAGCTATAGCAAAGCTACTGCAGACTGTCCTAGGGTTGAAATCAAATGAAGGAATCCTTCCCGACTGGTAAGCAGCGCAGTGTGGATGGATTTTCTCTGGTGAGAACTTGCCTGGTTACAGAGGAAGACCTAAGAGCTGCCTGCAGTTGTGACCAAGATCTGAAACTCCTTGCAATTGCTTTGACCCCTCACAGTCATTTTATTATCATTAATGAAGACATTTCATTATCTCCTTCCTCTGTTTTTCTGTGGTTATGGCCTCGATAAGACTGCACACAAATGTGCAAGCAAGCAAGAGCTGAGATGCTGAGTTTGGATCTACTAAATTTACCTGCTAAAAATCACATCTGTAGAAAATCTGCACCATCTGTGAGGATATGTACAGTAAAATACTTTTAGGATGTGGTTTACGCTTTTGGTGATCCATGTATGGACTGAGACTACTTCACCTAGGGACCACCTTCTCCAGCACAACATGACACATTCATGTTCTCACGTTCCACACTACACACAGAGTATCCTAATCCCAGGACTGAATAATAGTTTTGTTTTGGTTTGGTTTAGGGTTTTTTGAGAATATTTTGTGTACACCATGCTTCAGGGAACAAACAGCATGAGGATTGCAGACAGAGTACATGCAGTCTACATCTGATTAAGCATGTACAGTTCTGCAGTTCAAGGTGCCTGATGCTGTTGTATGAGAACATCTGACTTTTCCATGCTTCACTGCCTCCAAAGGAAGCTTTGCCATGCTCTGTGGGAGTTACTGTTGTAGTTAATTAGTATTTCTCATCGTACTAGTAGTTGTTCACAGGTTTAGTCCCTATCCTGCAGTATTTATGCAACCCTCCCCTGACAGCTGTTTACTTTTTGGGCAAGTAGGAATTGTATGGTAGTATAATCAGTGAAAAACAGATTAGAAGTAACTTTCACACAAGTCCTCTTGGATTCTTTCTCAATGCCGTTTTATTTGTAGTATAAAACAGGCCACAAGTCCTGAGCAGTGGAGATGGAATTACACATTTTACTTTGTACGTCCAGCAATATGTCACTTGCATACAGAGTTCAATTATGACAGAGCCAGATCAGAGGTGGAAATGTGAAAGTCATTGAGTTTCAAATCCTGGGTTTTCACATATTTTGATTGGATGCTTATTTTTAACTTACATCATATGTTACTGGTGGATTGAAATACAGTGCAATCCTTAAAATTCTATTGGTGCAGAATTCTTTTGCCAGCCATTTGGAATTAAATAAATGAAAGTGCGTAATTTACCTCATTCTGGATCATAGCAACCTGAAAAGCCATTTTTCCCTGCAAGATTTATAAAATGAGGCCTTCCATTCATGTACAATGCCAGCAGCCACACTGCTTTTTTTAACACCATTGGTAACATATGCTTGATAATTCCATCCATAGCCCGTTTTTAACTTTAAGGAGACCTACACAGGAAGAAAACCAAAGAAATGACAGATAACAGCAGTTTTAAGAGCTGTTAAGTGTTCATCCCTGCAATGTGATATCATTTGTGATACAGTGGAACAAAGGAGTAAAAGCGATCATCAGCCCTTCTCAGCTGCCCAGCATTGCAAATTATGTCTTCGTCAGCAACTCCTGCTCTACCCAGCATATTGGCACACTCACACTGCGCTGGCTAGCCCTGGGGACCTTTATTCCTGGTATAACTTAGAACTGGTAGCTTTATTTAAAGCAAGTTCTGAATTAGGTCCTCCTGACCTTAGGATCAGGGAAGTGGAAAGGATTGATGGAGCTGTTCCCTATGAGCTGTCAGCACCGAATGCTGCATCAGCATATCCAAGGACCAGTTAAGCTTATTTTCCCAAAGTGTCACAGATGTTACTTGATACTGCACTGAGGATTGAATGTACAGAGCAAATTGCACCTTAATATTCTCTTGTTGGTTTGGTCTTTTGGTGGTGGTGGTGCTTTTATTTGGTTGGTTTTGTTTGTTTTCTGTTTTTCCCAAGAATTAGAAGAAAGTGGGATTTGTTTGTAGGTATAAATAAATATTTTTCTTTTACATGGAGGAAGTCTCAACATGCAATACTTTCTACCTTAATTTATCATTTGTAAACAGAATCAAGAATTATATCAACTGGGCATTGCATGTTGTACCACACTTAGGATTTCCTCTGTCAGGAACAACTCTAGGCACTTGTCCAGTGGATGGCTGCACACAGAGAGATACTGCTTTGTCACACTCAACTCCTCATCAGCCTCTGCCAGCAATCTGGATATCTTACAACTATACATTCACTGGGCTGCACACTCAAGTTGTTCCCAGTTTCTGAAGCTGTCTTTGTCTTGCTTCCTTCCTGCCGATAACGCCCCTCCAAATTCCTCTTCGGTGCCTTGACCTTGTTCCCACAGTTACTGAGACACAATGGTGTCAGATAATGAGGAGCATGAAATGGATAAGCAAACAGTTCCACTACCCTGCTACAAGTCTTAACCATTTAACACCATAAACTATAAAGCAACAAAGCAGTATCATCATCAGCATCAGTGTTCCCCTGAAATTTGTCTAGAAATACCACTGGCCAAAAATTCAGCTCAGTACAAATACACTATACTTAGACTGAGAAACGAATGCAGGATAACATAAATATTTGTGATCAAGGGGAGATATAGTCCTGTTTAGATATCCACTTTCTAATGGCTTAAGTGGGAGGTAAGCATCTAACTTCCCTTAATGACTTATAGGATATTTTATGCAGAATGTTTATGTAGAGAAAATCCCATTTTATTTCAAAATCAAGCTAATTGCAGCACTATGTTGTAATTATATATTGCAAATCTACTGAAGATTCTTAGATCTGAACTTAGGTTTTTTTGCTATGTACATTGTCTGAAATCTTGCAGCTTATCAAAAAGAAAATGTCCAATTCCAAACACTTTTGTAACTCTGTTCAGTTGTTCATGCTTGCTTGTCTGGAAAGACATACTGAGGACCATTGCTTCTGGGAACTTCTGCTTCTGAGAGTTTACTTGTACCTGCTCTTGGGTACAAGAATCAGTAAGAGGAATGGATTTTATATGTTCACCTAAGCCAAAAATATGCTTTACTTTGGAATAATATTGCTACCTACATAATCCCTCATTTCTGTCAGCATGATCGGGTTAGAATTTAACCCCCATCTGATCTGCCAGAGGGTTTGCAGTTAGTTGGTTTTGGTTACTAAAACAAATGTTCCTTTGGTCACATTGCCTGCTTGTTTTCATAACAGTAAATGTTGAGCTAGTTGATTAGAGCTGAGTATAGTGAAGTAATCAGTATAAATTCCATGAATTTCAGCAAAACTTTTTCAGTAACTTTTTTTTGCCATTTGCCTTAATGAATTTGTTTGGACATTTATATCACATGGTGTTTCAGCTCCAGCACAAAGTAAAACTGCTCTTTCCTCTGAACTGTGTGGTTAGTTTTTTCCTCCAAAACACTCTCTTCCAGAGAACAGTGTACGTATGAATATCTGCTCATATTTTTGGTAATGTGGGCTTTTAAAAGGGCTTCGAAGTGTTTAGAATGTTTCTTAATAATAATTTCTTATGATCTAGAATTTAAAAAACAAATACATACCTGAACTTCAGAGCCCAAAACAAGCTTTGTATTGACTCCTTAGGACAAATTATGAAGGTGTCACATGTGTTACCTTTATGTTGAAGATTTCATTGCTCTTATAACACATTACACCACAAGGAAGCTTCTGCTTCACCACTTGAGACCTTGCTGTAGCTGTTACCTGCTGAAGATGAATTTCAGCTTAAGGTGAGAGAGGAGTTTACTGCCGTGCTTGAAAAGAGAATGGATTTGCAGAGCCTTGCACTGAACACCACCTTTTTCCTCAAGCTTGTTAGAAAACAATATGTTTTCCTATAGTATTACTTTTCAGTAGTACTGTTAATGCAGCATGCTGGAAGAGATAGCCCTGTCTAAAGAGATTGGGCTGTGTTCTTCTCTGTGCACTGCTGGGTTCAGCACATAAGCTTCATCCGCAGATGAAGGGAGATACTGTTCAGGTGCTTCCTTTCCCCATTTTTGTTGCTGCTGAGGATTAGGCTATAGATGGAGAAGAATCCCCTTAAGCAGATTTCACCAGCATCACCAGAAGCAATCCCTGATGTTGGGTCTGTCTCTTGGAATACATCACCTTAAAATGCAGAGGCTGGTTTTGATTTCTGCTTCTGAGGAAGCAAAGCAGTTGATGCCACTCCACCTTCAGGGGCAGGCAAGAGACCACACAGCAGGAGAGAACACAGACTGAGCATTGGCTGGAGAAGATTATGTCAGATAATGGAAATTAACTAACCCTGCTTTCCTTTGCACCCGATTCAAGTCAAAATCCTGAGCTGAATTTTGGTGGATTCCAGCCAGGCCTCACTCTGCCAAGCACTGATTTCTTCCAAGGCTTTGTAGAGTTCATTCTTCTGCATCCAACAGTCACGTATTGTTGGCTTCATATGATTAGCCAAGTGCTTTAATGTTTACTCTTACATGTTGGTAATGAAGCAGAAACATGGACTGCTGCATTTGGAGAGGGACTTTTGGGACAGGACAAGAGGGAATGGCTTTGACCTGACAGAGGGGGGGTTGTGATGAGCTCTTAGGCAGAAGTTCTTCCCTGTGAGGGTGGTGAGGCCCTGGCACAGGGTGCCCAGAGAAGCTGTGGCTGCCCCATCCCTGGCAGTGTTCAAGGCCAGGTTGGATGGGGCTTGGAGCAACCTGGTCTAGTGGAAGGTGTCCCTGCCCATGGCAGGGGGTTGGATCTGGATGAGCTTTTAGGTCCCTTCCAACCCAAACCAGCCTGTGATCCTATGATCTATTGCACGAGTTCTCTGTTCTGTGGATTCCCCTCATTAAAGAGGATTTGGGTTGTACCACACATAGTTCCAATGCTTCTTTATTAGGCTTAAAACCCCTCTAATAGTGACTTGGTGATGAGGTTTGGCTTGGCTCGTCTTCCTTTATTTCCTCCTACCATGTCCAGAGAGCATGAAGCTATTCTTGGGCACTGACAGAATCCAGGACACGTTTGCTGGAAGAATTCTGGTGCCCAGGTGCTGACTGTATGTGCTAAATGTGCTTCTAAAAAAAACCTGGTAATAAAATGCAACTCAAAAGGTGCAACCAACTTCAATAACTTCCGGCTTTACTTGTCCTGCTCCCAATTCTTTGTGTTTTCTTACTCCTGCCCCTTCACTTTGATAGTCACTTCTGCTACATTGCAAGAAGTTAAAAACAAAACAAAGAAAACCCCACAAAACCACAAACAAAACCCATCCCAAAACCCAAAAAGCCCCGAGCCCCTAATGCAACCGGATTAGACATGCTTGATGGAGCAGTAAGTAGATGTATACTTCTCTTCCATGTTTTTGATCTAACAATATTTCTGGTAATTTATTCCATAAGCTCTCATCCTTATGTGTCCTTCTGTTTAGGTTCGCAAAGGCAGCAAGACAGTAGGTGCCCCATTTTCCTAACAGAAACTCATTGAATCACTTAAAAGATGAATTTCCCTTTTCGAAGATATTGCCTTTGTTAAAGTCCACACGAGCAACTTTTCACTTTCCCTTTCATGTTTCAGCTTTTCCTCACATTGTACTGATAGCAACATCTAGTGGCAAGATTTCCTCATTACAATGCCCTACTTTCGGAGCTGGTTTAGCTCCATTTACCTCCGTGTAAAGTCTTCGATCTCTTAGAATCCCAGACTGGTTTGGGCTGGAAGCGAACTTAAAGCTCATCCAGCCCCAACCCTCTGCTGCGGACAGGGACACCTTCCACTAGACCAGGTTGCTCTAAGCAAAATCAAATCTTCTCTACTGGCAGACTGACTTTACAACTTGAAAAGACTTGAACCACAAGGACTTTGGTAGTTCTCTGTCTTCTTTTATTGAAAGGAGTATTATTGACAGCCCTACTAATATATTTTGCTACACAAGAAAAGCAAATTAAAATAGCAATACCAAACTGACTCAGTTTGCTGGAATAACAGAACTAAATCTGCTGGTTTTCTCAGTTGAAGGAAGCATCTCCTGTAGAAACCAAGCTGGAATCCTAACACCAGCAGTTGTGTAGGACAACATTTGCATATGTAAGACCATGATTTCTAGATTAAACTGGCTGACTAGGATCTTTCTCCTCTACTAGGAACTGGCGTCAGATCTGCAAGCTGTGAGTCACAGTTCAGTGCTTGGGTTTGCTCTTCCAGTAGCTTCTAGTCTTAGAATCACAGAATTACAGCCAAGTTTGGTTTTTAAAGCCCGTCCAGTTCCAACCCACTGCCACGGACAGGGACACCTTCCACTAGACCAGGTTGCTTCAAGCCCCATCCAGCCTGGCCTTGAACACTGCCAGGGATGAGGCAGCCACAGCTTCTCTGGGCACCCTGTGCCGGGGCCTCATCACCCACACAGGGAAGAACTTCTGCCTAAGAGCTCGTCTCAACCTCCCCTCTATCAGGTCAAAGCCATTCCCCTTGTCCTGTCCCTACAGGCCCTTGTCCAAAGCCCTTTTCTATGTTTCCTGTATCCCCTTCAGGCACTGGCAGCTGCTCTGAGGTCTCCCCTTAAGGAGTCTTCTCTTCCCCATGCTGAACCAGCCCATCTCTCTCAGCCTGTCCCCAGAGCAGAGCTGCTCCAGCCCTCGCAGCATCTCCATGGCGTCCTCTGGACTCACTCCAACAGTTCCGCATCCCTCTTGGTGCGGTTGCCCCACAGCTGGACACAGGACTGTAGCAACAGTCTCAGGAGTAAACTGTAATTTCTCTCTTGCCATAATCAAGAATCACCCCCCAAAAATAGTCATGTTGCTGTCTTGCATGTGTTTTTTTTTTTTTTATGTATCATCTCACACATTCACCTGCAGTTGGTTTGATGCTTATTATTAGTAAATGTAGCTGTACTGATGGCAGCCAATGCTTTCAGACCTGGCTGTCTGCTTAACATTTTTCTGCTCCTCGGTGAAGGCTGGATTTCGGAGACCACACTGTAGCATATGCATGCATCTCTAGTGCGTGCTGCCTCTGGTTGCTGCATTATCTATTCCAAGTTTCACAGAAGCATTAAGCAGAGCCACAGCAGACATGGCAATGACGTATCTGGGATTTCTGGGCTTACAATAGCATGGTTGAAGTGATTGTGCATAAACAGTAGGTTTGGTTCAGTGAAGCTGTTAAGAAATACTGGGCAGATGCAGAAGATCCTTCAAAACCCATCCACGTAACATTTTTGGGTGAAAAGAGAACATATCCAAAACACACATATGGTTGCATGAGAGAAAAAAATTACCAACAGTTAACCCTGCACTAGCCAAGAAATCAGAAGGGGTGGGAAACAAGAAAAGCATAGTAAAAATAGAAATAACAGTGGGTAGCCCCCGCTGATGGCATGATCCCCCCAACCTCTTCACTTACACTCTCATGTGCTAGTTGGTTATTGCACTGTGTCCAGCAACAGTTGAGGAGTTAAGGCCTCACTCTGAAAATCTTGAAGGGTATTCAGGTACTTAATTTTGGAAGCAACTTTACTAGAGTTCCCCCATCACTGCATTGACATGGGTAAGGGAAATCAAAGTTCAACATTGCTTCTGTGCCTGAACAGGGATTTGAATCCAAATCTCGCACATTACAAAATGACCAAGTTACAAAATACCCAGTAGTAGTGATTCTCAATCTGTTCTTTTACACCGTTTTAATATAAATTAATGAATACTAGTTGAAACAGAGCCTTTTGGATCAACACGCAGATGAATTGTGATCATAATGGAATTGTTTTCACCCTAACTTCAGCCAAATAAATATTTTGAGGTTTTCTTGCATAAGCCAGCTCTAACATGAAGCAAAGAACACAGCACTGCTGTAAGCTTTGTGCAAAATGTACTTTAAAGGGAACAAATTCAAGATAAAATATGTAAGTGCAAGTGTTGTTACCAGAGTGGGCTATCTGGCAATGATTTAAAGGCTGATAGAGAGGGACATGTTGGCTTCTTGGCTGATGCTCTTGTCTGCAATGCTGTATTAGTTCTGGCAACCGCATTTTAAAAAAGTGGTGTTGAAAAAGTGGACAGTACAGAGAAAATGATAGAAGATATGTGCTTAGGAAATACAACTTACTTATGGTACAGACATCTTCAAAAAGTTAAATCCACCTATTCAGAAATATTCTTAATGTAGCATAGAAAGCCAAAACACCCTACTCAAAGACATGTTCAAGTCAGTACATAGCAGTTAAATGGTAACAGCTAGAACACACTAAAAGAACACCAAAAGTCTTCAAATCAGGCAGGCTTGCTTAAGTCCAGCTTGTAGGACTTTGAAATGCAAGTAACATGAAGGCACCTGGGTCAAGTTCTGTGGATCAAGCAGGACAGAGATGAGAGTAGGTAAGTGGTTTAATAATCCCTTCAGGACCTAAACCTCATCAACTGTGCATCAGGTGCCATTGCCTATCTTCACACCAGAAACTAGAACTGCTGTTGTCATTTAAATAAACACCATTTTCAGCATTTGCAGGTACCATTTTAGATATGAGGAAGGCTGACTTTCAGACTATACATTGAAATCAATGCAGTTTCTCCTCCCAGTTTCCCTGAGGGAATGTTTTGATTCCTAATGAATAGTCCCAAAGAAACATTAGGGCTTTTGACAGACCTAGCAGTGAGAAATTTCATTTTAGTTTCCATGGGAAGAATCTTGACACTGAAGGTAAAATTCCAGCTACCTTAGGCAGCAGTCTATGTCTTCTAAAGATGATGTCTTGTAATTCAGGTTTGGACTGTATTTATTACAGTTAACACAGACACAAGCAGTATCTGTGCTCAGCCACTGAACAGATGGTAATGATACACTGATTTGTACTGATGCATAGAGATTGTTACGGCTGTTAGAAGAGTTTCATTTCTGGTTCACATAGCACATGCCATGCTTGGACCTAGCCTTCACAATCTCTATAATTCGGTGTACTGGCAGCATTAACAGTCCAGATTCTTTTTTCATGGGGCCCCTCTTCACAACAGCTTTAGGGAAGAAGGATTTATGTTTTCAGAACAGGTTTAGGGCAGAGGCTTCAGAGGGATTCATACAATGGTCCATGTTGGAAGGTTCCTTAAAGCTCATCAAGTTCCAAACCCCTGCAATGGGCGGGGGCACTTTCCACTAGACCAGGCTCCTCCACGCC